>UESW01004636.1:0-75160 GCA_900491605.1 Calamus simplicifolius | reverse complement strand
TATGTTTCTGAGAGAGATGTTTTTGTAATGGACACCATAGTGACAGGCAAGCCTATCAATCTTCCCAGCATGATTCTGTGGTGCATAGCAGATTGTGGAGGGAAAAGGAAATCTAGTCTGCCTTATGGGATGATCCTTACTATGATCTTTCGAAGCCAGGGTGTGGTAATTTCTGATAATGAACCTATGAAGAATTTAAGACATACTGATTTTTATAGTCTAGCAACAATACATCGGATGGGATTTGTCAAAAAGAATGGTAAATGGGAAAGGAAAGGAGTGACAGAAGATAGAGCTATAGATACTGAGGCTGCAGGACCCTCTGTTAGACATCCTTCGCCTGCACCTCCGAGCCCTTTGGTTTCTGCCTCTGCTCCAGCCCCAGTTCCAACATTTGTTCAGACTTCATCTTCTAATAGTTTTTCAGATCAACAAATTATGCAACTCAAAGCCTTACTTGAAGATCAATCTGATAAGCTTAAAACTGATTTTGAGAACAAATTTATGAATTTGAGGGAGACACTTTATTCTCTTGATGATCGTATCACAAAGATTGAGTCCACTCTCGGATCTTCATCGGCATCCTTAAGTAGTGATATCAAGAATATTTTTGAAGAGCTTAAGGATATATGTGGAGATGGAGAGACATATTCCAAGTGCAACGCGGAGCTTCAAGACAAAATTCAGAGTGCGTGCACGTTTGTGGATGAAAGACTCAAGGAATATAAAAATTCAATCAGAAGGAATGAAAAATATAGTTGATCATCTAACTAGAATTGTAAGAACTCATTTTTGAGTTACTAGAGTTTCATTCTTGTTTTGTACTGATGTTTTTATGCTTTCTTTATGAAATCAATGTACTGAACATTTGTTGTATTAGACTTGTAAATGAAATGAATTCTCTATTTCCTTATTTCAGTGAAATTTGAATGAATGGTTATAATTCTCTATCTTTTTGTTAATAACAAAAAAGGGGGAGAATTTTATAGTTCTATGATTGTCTATGATTGTGATAAAATGAGATAAACAATGGGTTAATTAATTAAGTTTCATAGGGGGAGCTACCTCATTAAGGGGGAGCCTAAGCTTAACTATGAAAACAAAATTAATTCACTAATCAATCATGAACAAACTCAATATTTTGTCATCATCAAAAAGGGGGAGATTGTTGGAAGATTATAGAAAAATTATATGATCCAATCCTTTTGATTTTGATGATTACTAAAAGCCATTGAGTTTATTAAAGGATGTAATGAGTGTATGAAAATGAACAACAAATTTATTTTGAACAATCAATGAGAATGCTCAAGTTTAACTTTAATCAATTTTGAAAGTGACTTTTAGCTCAATATTCAAACTTTCAAAAAGAAATGTTATAATTCATGTTTTAATCAATGAATTTTTGGAATAGTTCATGAATCAATTCTAAATGTTAATTTTATTGATTTCATGTCAAAACAATGAACTAAAATGAATCTGGAACGATTTTAATGTCAAATCAGAAAAGTTTCTGATTTTTGATGCGTTCCGGAGCCGACTCCTGAGTTTCAGAGTCAACTCCGCTCAGAGTACAGAAATGTGCATCTGTGTCGAGTCGACCCATGAAATTGTCGAGTCGACCCGTGAAATTGTCGAGTTGACCCCTGATTCTGTCGAGCCGACTCCTGGACTGTGCGAGTCGACTCCGCTCAGACACCAGAAGAGTGTTTTTCTGAGCATCTCTCGAGTCGACCCCAAGTCTTTCATGAGTCGACTCCCGACTATCAGGAGTCGACACTTCACCTTTATCGAGTCGA
This sequence comes from Calamus simplicifolius, assembly GCA_900491605.1. Taxonomy (NCBI): domain Eukaryota; kingdom Viridiplantae; phylum Streptophyta; class Magnoliopsida; order Arecales; family Arecaceae; genus Calamus; species Calamus simplicifolius. Next base: position 73,364 of record UESW01004636.1, on the reverse strand, counting down.
CCCCTAACATTTCTATTTTTGGTAAAACGAGCTCGAGCCGACTCGGGAAAAGCATGAGTCGACTCCAGCAAATCTGGGCGCGATTCTTAACGATGACACATCAGCCCAACGGTTAGATTTTCAAATAACGGCTATTTTTCCTTGTCTCTAACGGATATATTTTTGCAGATTCTATAAATAGAGGAGTTCTTTTCAAATCAAAATAACCAAGAGAAATCAAAAGAGAGAAAAGAGTATCATTTGAAAAGAGGGAAAAATAGAGCATATTGGAAAAATCATCTAGCTCAAAGAAGAGTGATTCAAAAGGAGAGAAATCCAAGAGGAAGCTTCGTCTGCTCCTTCTCATCAATCCACAAGAGCCAAAGAAAATCCACAAGCATTTCAAAGGTCAAATCAGAGGATTTCAAAAGAGGAAAAAGCTTCATCTCAACTCCAAAGACTTCAACGGTCAAGAATCTTGCTGAGGCGTGATTCAACGTTTCAAGAGGAGTTAAAGAGAAGAAGGAAGAAAGCCCAAGCCACTACCATCTGCAATACTATCAGGCTTTTCTAACCTTTTATTATATTGTACTTCATTTGTATATTTGCTCAAGGGGAGCACTTCATTGTTCAAACTATCATTCTTATTGTTGCTGATTCAATCAGTGGATTGAATCAGTGGAGGTTGGTATACCTCGTTACAAGCCGGAGTGCTTGTGTTGGGTTAGTTGTGAGCCCTAGAAAAACAACGTGTAGGGTTTTGTGCTGGTAAGCCCGAGTTAAAACCAGCTGGGTTCGTTGTGCACCCGGTAAAATAACAAGTTTGAGTTGTGAGCTTGAAAAACAACTCGGCTGTAATCTAGAGAGATTATAGTGTGGACCCGAGTGAATCTTGGGAGTAGACGTAGGTGTTGATTGTACCGAACCACTATAAAATTATCTTGTGTTTGCCGTGCCTTATTTTCTCTTTCTCTATCTCTCTTTATTTGCTTGTGTATTGATTTTAGTTAGCCTCTCACCTGCACATCTTGCTAACTAATCAATTAAAGTTAAAAAGTCTTAAATTTTTAAGAACCCAATTCACCCCCCCCCCTCTTGGGTTTCCATCTGGGCCAACACTTACTAAGCCTCCCTCTCCTCTACTTAAATCATTGTAAAACTCTCTTACTAGGGCAGGGTAAGTAGGGATATCCAAAGAACAGACCTTCTCCCATCCCATTTCTTTCAACAACGCCCAATAGCAAAGCCCTCCGAAATAAAGAAGTCAAATCAACTTTTCTTCCGGTTGTAATGGCCTTACCCGCTAATTGGTCGACTCGTGGAGAAGATGGTGAGGGTGGAGAGTCATCTTGAGTGGCAGATGAAGAAGATGACGAAGGTTGCCTCCGATTTGAACGGCGCTTCGTCGGAACAGTCGAACCACCAATGATAGCACGCCTTTTGGGAGCCATGGATTCGATTGGAATGAGTAATCAAGGGTTTTGAGGGATTTGGAGGGTTTGGAATCAGTTTGGAACGCTTGAAAAGGTTTAGGAGACGATAGGAAATCGTTTGGGGTCGACTCCGCCCTTTTTATTTTGACCTAGTTCCACTTAGAGTCGACTCCCGAAAAGAGGTGTCGGCTCCGAACCAGAGAATCTGTCAGCGCCCGAATTAGAGTCGGCTCTACAGAAGCCAGAGTCGGCTCTAATTGCCCAGACAGAACATCAAAATAAGAAGGTGTCGACTCCACAAACTGAAGGTGTCGACTCCACAATAGTTTCAGAAAAAATTCAATTTCAAGGATCTGAAACTGATCAAATTAATCATCAAACTCTAGATAAGTGTTCCTTAACAATTGGGGAAACAATGAATCAAATTTCTAGATAAATTTCCTTATTGGACATAGAGGATTTTCAAGAAATTATGAAGTCTAGATAGTTGTTGTCCTTAAGAGTTTCAGAAAATCATTCTAAAGGATCACAAACTCCTAATTCTCCTCTAAGATAACAAAATCTTTCCTCACTCAAAGGTTTGGTAAAAATATCAGCTAATTGTTCTTCAGTGTTTACATAATCAAACAAACATCATTAGCTACATGTTCTCTTATAAAATGATATCTAATTTCTATGTGTTTTGTTCTTGAGTGTTGAATTGGATTTTTAGTTAAATTGATTGCGCTAGTGTTATCACATCTTATAGGTGTTTTATCAAGTGTGATACCATAGTCTTCAAGTTGTCGCTTAATCCATAGGATTTGCGCACAGCAACTTCCAGCTGCTACATATTCAGCTTCAGTAGTTGATAATGCAACTGAATTTTGCTTTTTGCTAAACCATGTGATTAAGTTACTTCCTAAGAAATGGCATGCACCACTTGTGCTTTTTCTATCTAATTTACATCCAGCATAATCAGAATCAGAATATGCAATTAGGTTTAAAGTTGAGTCTCTAGAATACCATAAACCTACATTTTTAGTTCCATTTAAGTATCTTAAAATTCTTTTAACAGCTATTAAATGTGATTCTTTAGGTTCAGATTGAAATCTAGCACATAAACATACTGAAAACATAATATCTGGTCTACTTGCTGTTAAATAAAGAAGGGATCCGATATACCTCGATAATACTTTTGATCAACTTTCTTACCTTCTTCATCTTTGTCCAGCTTGCATGAAGGACTCATTGGAGTTCCGAGGGGTTTCATTGTTTCCATACCAAACTTTTTGAGTAGTTCCTTTGTGTACTTTGGTTTGGTTGATAAAATTCCCTCTTGTTTGATTTGGAGTCCAAGGAAGAAGTTGAGTTCTCCCATCATGCTCATCTCGAATTCTCCCTGCATCAACTTTGCAAATTCTTGACAAAGGAGATTGTTAGTAGCACCAAAAATAATGTCATCTACGTATATTTGTAACAAAAATCTTTATTTTCTTTTCAAAAATAAGTGTTTTATCAACATTTCCTCTTGTAAAATCATTTTCTATTAAGAATTTACTTAACCTATCATACCAAGCTCTAGGTGCTTGTTTCAAACCATATAAAGCTTTGTGCAATTTTTAAACGTGATTTGAAATTCATGATCTTCAAAACCTGGTGGTTGTTCTACATAAACTTCTCATTTATAAAACCATTTAAAAATGCGCTTTTAACATCCATTTGAAATAAGTTAAAATTCATATGACATGCAAATGCAAGTAACCTAATGGCTTCTAATCTAGCTACAGGTGCAAAGGTTTCATCAAAATCAATACCTTCCTCTTGATTATATCCTTTTGCAACTAATCTAGCTTTGTTTCTAATTACTATGCCATTTTCATCTAATTTATTTCTAAAAACCCATTTTGATCCTATTACTGAATGATTTTTAGGTCTTTCAACTAGTGTCCAAACATTATTTCTAGTAAATTGATTTAGTTCTTCTTGCATTGCTATCATCCAATTATTATCTTTCTCGGCTTCTTCAATAGTTTTAGGTTCTATTTGAGAGACAAATGCAAGATGATTACTAATATTTCTCATAATGATCTAGTTCTTATTCCTTGAGATGGATCACCTATAATCAATTCCTTAGGATGACTATAAGCATATCTCCAATCTCTTGGAAGATCTTATCATTATGATTATCAATACCATCACCTTATGTGAATCATCATCTTTAGCCTCTTGTTCATGATCAGAAGATACTTCAATATTAAGTTTTTCAAGATCTTTTTCAATTATGTTGTATCTTCCTCATCATCAATCTTTTCAGATCCAGTTGCTAAAGATTCATCAAAAACTACATGTATGGATTCTTCTACTATTAAGGTTTTCTTGTTAAAGATTCTATATGCCTTACTAGTCGTTGAATAACCTAGAAAAATTCCTTCATCAGATTTAGCATCAAATTTCCCAAGTTGTTTTTACCATTATTATGAATGAAACATTTACATCCAAATGCATGAAAGTATTTTATATTTGGTTTTCTTTCATTCCATAATTCATAAGGTGTTTTCTTTAATATTGGTCTTATTAATGCTCTATTTAGAGATGTAACATGCTGTGTTAATTGCTTCCGCCCAAAAATACTTTGGTAAGTTGCTTTCGCATAGCATGGTACGGGCCATGTCTTCTAAGGTTCTATTTTTTCTTTCAACTACACCGTTTTGTTGTGGAGTCCTAGGGGCTGAAAAGTTATGATTAATTCCATTTTCAGAACAAAAACTTTCAAATAAGTGATTTTCAAATTCAGTTCCATGATCACTTCTTAGAGACACTATGGTAGTGTTTTTCTCATTTGTGACTTTCTTGAAGAATTTCAGAATATCGAGAAAGTCTCATCTTTGTGAGCTAAAAACATCACCCAAGTGTACCTAGAGTAATCATCTACAATCACTAACCATATTTCTTTCCTCCTAGACTTGTGGTTCTAGTTGGTCCGAAAAGATCCATGTGAAGTAGCTCTAGAGGCCTAGAAGTTGAAACAGTGTTTTTAGATTTGAAAGAACTTCTAGTTTGTTTTCCAAATTGACATGCATCACAGATTTTGTTATTTTCAAAATCTAACTTAGGTAAACCTTTAACTAAATCCATCTTAATTAGTTTTGAAATAAGGTGTGTGCTTGCATGACCTAATCTACGATGCCATAACCATCCAATATCATTTATGTTAGCATTGTCAGCAATTAGGCAATGACTACTTTCAGATAATTTGTCAAATCAACTAAGTACACATTGCCATGTCTATAACCAGTAAAAACAATGCTATCATTAATGGAATCAGATACTATGCAAATAGAAGATTTAAATGAAACATTAAAGTTTTATCACATAGTTGGCTTATACTAATTAAATTGTGCTTTAAACCATCAACATAAAGTACATTATCAATAAATATAGATGGAGTTATGCGAACTTACCAAGGCCCATAATTTGACCTTTACCGTTATCGCCAAACGTCACAACTCCACCTTTCTTTTCTTCTAGGGTGATGAATTCCTCTTTGTCACCCGTCATATGTCTTGAGCAGCCACTATCAAGATACCACTTTTCTTTTGATCTTTTGGCTACAAGACATTCCTGCAATATAATCAAACTTAATGTTTAGGTACCCAAGCTTTCTTGGGTCCTTCATGGTTAGTAGCAACAAAAATTGTTCCTTTCGGAACCCATATTCTTGCTTTAACATTTAACTTGTTGTTATTTTAATGTTTTGCATTCAAATGATTTATGACCTTTTTCATTGCATTTAAAACAAGTTATATTTTTGATTGCTTTTACAAAAATATTCTTTAAAGATTTTTGTTTTTAAGTATTATAACCTAATCCAGCTTTATCAAAAACAGCTTTTTGATTATCTAAAATCATGTTAAGTTTGATTGAGCTTAAGTAAATTTATCAACTATAGGCTTAAGTCTATCAACTTCATTTTTCAAACTTTCTTTTCTTTTATTAAAAGTTCTTTTCAACAACATGCTTTTCATTTTTAAATGATAGTTTTTGCATTTGAGTTTTCAAATCTTTGTTCTTTGAACTTAGGTTTAAAATCATCATAATTCATAAAAAGCACTAAAATTCATCAAAAGTGAATCATCAAGTCGGACTTACCTCATCATTGTCCGCCATGAAGCATAGATTGGCATTTCACTCTTTTCTTCTTCTTCGGAAAATCGCTCCATGTGGCCATCATTGCCTTCTTTTTTTGCCTTTCTTTAGTTTTCAGATTTAAAGTGCCCGGCTTCTTGCATTCATAACTTCCTTTTCTTTGCCCTTGTCCTCATCTTTTCTTGCAAAGGGCTTTTTCTTTTCAAACTTCTTCTTTTTCATGAATCTTTTAAATTTTCTTGTGATGAGTGCCATGTCCTCATCATCACTTTCATCCTTTCATGAGGCTCTTCCATAATTCAGAAATCTTAAGGCCATATTTCTTTCTTCTTTGACTCATCATCATCAACATGCTGCTTCATTTGAAGCTCGTGGGTCATTAAGGATCCTAGAAGCTCCTCTAAAGGTAATGCATTGAGGTCCTTTGCTTCTTGGATAGCAGTGACTTTCGCTTCCCACGATCTTGGTAAGTGACCTAAGAATTTTGCGCACAAGATCAGCATTAGATAAATTTACCAAGACTTTTTAAACCATTCACAATATCAGTGAATCTAGTGAACATGCATGTGATGGTTTCAGTTGTCCATTGTAAACAATTCATATTTATGAACCAAAATGTTTATTTTTGATTCCTTACTTGGTTTGTTCCTTCATGTGTTATTTCCAACTATCCCAAATTTCTTTTGCGGAAATGTAGATTCGGTTGAATTCATTTGAGTCTAAGGAACAATATAAAATTTAATGGCTTTAGCATTTAATTGAGCCATTCTTCTATCATTATCATTCCAATCCCTTTCGGGCTTAGGAACAAGAATGCCATTCAACTAGTGTGTGGGTGTACTAGGTCCATTAGTATATTACTCCCCATAATTCATAGTCAAAGCTTGAATGAATATTCTCATTCTAGCTTTCCAATATGAATAGTTGGTTCCATTAAATAAAGGAGGTCTATTCGTAGAATGACCTTCAGCAAAACATGAACCACTTTGTGTTGCCATAAGGATCTTTACCCTTGATCGTGAGATCAAATTCTAAATGAGCACTTGCTCTGATACCAATTGTTGGCCCAGATGGCAACCCAAGAGGGGGGGTGAATTGGGTTCTTAAAAATTTAACTCTTTTGAAAGATAAGTTAGCAAATAAAAACTGAGATTAAATTTAAAAACAAGCAAATATAAAGAGAGTTGAAGATAAAGAGACAATCACGGCAAACACAAGATAATTTTATAGTGGTTCGGTGCAACCAACACCTACGTCCACTCCCAAGACCACTTGGGTCCACACTATAATCTCTTCGATTACAGCCGAGTTGTTTTACAAGCTCACAACTCAAACTTGTTGTTTTCCCGGGTACACAACGAACCCAGCTGGTTTTCAAGGCTCACCAGCACAAAACCTAAAACCACAAGCTAATGCTTGCATAAGGCTAACAGCCTCAACTGAATCAATCACCAGATTGACCCAGCAAATAGTATTTGATTTTACAAAAGCAAACTGCTCCTTCAATGAGAAAATATACAATAATAAAACAATAAATAGAGATTAGGAACCAAAGCCTGATTCGAAGATCTTGATGGCTTCTTCCTTCTCTTCCTTTGAATGGATCTTCCTTTGAATATGCTCTTGAGGCTCAGAAGATTGGAAAAACTAGGGCTTCCTCCTTCTTTTGAGATTTCTTCTAAATAGAACAGTGAAGGCTTGGAATCTCTTTCTCTTCTTTTGGGGAATGAGTATGATCTTTCCTTACAGGTTTTCCCTCTTTTCTTTTCTAATGGATCTCAAGGATTTTCTCTTTTCTTTTTGCCTCTTTCTTCTCTTTTTCTCTCTTCTCTTTTTTTTTAATTTGGGATGCAATCATCCCTCTTCTTATAGATCCGATTAATCCACAAATAGTGTGAAACTATCCGTTAGAAGCAAATGAAAAAGGATTAGATCCATAAATAACAATAGCCGTTGGGATTAAAATAGATAAAGTTAAAGTTTAGAGTCATTCTGACAGTTCTGGAGCCGTGTCTGACATTCTGGAGTCGGCTCTGGCTTTTCTGGAGTCGGCTCTAACTCGAAATAATTTAATCCGCTCGATCTGGAGTCGTCTCTGACTTTTCTGGGGTCGACACAAAATTCTTCTGGAGTCGACTCTAACAGTCTGGGAGTCGACTCTAAGTTGTGGCCTGAAAATCCAATGTTCTGTTGTTTCTAATAGAGTCAGCTCTCACAGTCCCGGAGTCGACTCTAAGTCTGTGCCGTTTTTCGGAGTCGGCTCTGCGATTCCATGTGTTGACTCTAATGTCTGCAGTCTTACCTTGATATTAGATTCAAACCAGAACTTGATTTTCCTTCTTGATTTTGATCATTAAATAGACTTATAATCTGAAAAACTTAATCAAAATCATTAGTAACATCAAATGTTATACTCAAATAGTTTGTTAATCATCAAAATCCTCAATTGGGTCAACACTAGTTTTATCGCCTCTCAACTCTTCTAGAGCAATTTTACTTCTGGGTTTGTGGTCTATAATATAGTCCTCCTCCAAGAATCGGGCATTGGTGCTAACAATGACCTTCTGATCCCTAGGACAATAAAATAAACCACCTTTTGTTCCTTTAGGATATCCAACAAAGAAGCATACATCTGTCTTTGATTCCAACTTATCTGGTTTACCTTTTAGTACATGTGCTGGACAACCCCAAACCCGAACATGTCTTAGACTAGGCTTGCGCCCAGTCCACAGTTCTGTGGGTGTCTTAGGTACTAACTTAGATGGTACCAAGTTAAGAATATATGCAGTTGTCTCTATTGCATATCCCCAAAACGAAATAGGTAAGTCTGAATAACTCATCATAGATCTAACCATATCCATAAGAGTCCTATTCCTTCTTTCAGCTACACCATTCTGCTGTGGCGTACTAGGTGCAGACAACTGGGATTCAATCCCAGCATCTAATAAGTAATCTGTGAACTCCCCTAAGAGGTACTCGCCACCACGATCGGATCGTAGTGTATTGATATTTTTACCATGATGGTTCTCCGTTTTTGCCTTAAAAATTTTAAATTTTTCAAAGCATTCAGACTTACGGCGCATCAGATAAATATACCCATATCTTGAGTAATTATCAATAAAAGTGACAAAGTACTAAAAACCACCTCTAGCTTGGATGTTCATTGGGCCACACAAATCAGAGTGAACCAATTCTAATATCTCCTTAGCTCTATTGCCTTTGGCCGAGAATGGCCGCTTGGTCATTTTTCCTTCTAAGCAAGATTCACAGACTGGTAGTGCCTCTACTTCTAATGAACCTAATGGTCCATCTTGAACCAGTCTAGAAATCCGTCTTAGATTTATATGACCTAGGCGCAAGTGCCAAAGATAAGTTTGATTCATTTCAGAAGGATGTTTTCTCTTACATGGTCTATTATTGTTATTCACTTCATTTAGTTGCACAGTAGGAGAAACATGATTAATAATATAAAGACCATCCACCAATGTACCAAAACAGATAAAATGTTTATTTTTCTTAATAACAACGGAGTCATTAAAATAAACTAAATATCCATCATCAACCAACTTAGAAACTGAAATTAAATTCCTTCTAATTGAAGGTACAAAAAAATAGTCCTTTAATATTAAAATTCTATTTCTACTAAAAGAAAAGCTAAAATCTCCCACTGCAACTACTGACACTCTCGTGCCATCTCCCAGAAATATGTAAATCTCCCCATCACTTAGCTGCCGGGTCTACTGGAACCCCTACAAAGAATTGTAAACATGATTAGTGGCTCCCGTATCTACACACCAGCCACTGGTAGATAACAGCACTAAACAAGTTTCAACTACAAGTGAATGAGATATACCTCTAGCCTGTTTCCTGGCAAGCCAAACTGGACATTGCTGCTTCCAGTGACCTGGCTGCTTGCAGACGAAGCACTTTCCCTTCTTTTTTATTTCCCCATTGGGCTATGGGGCCTAATGCTATTTATTTTTCTGAACCTTTTACTTCTTCTTAGCATGAGACTTTGAAGAAGAACCTTTTTTAGTAACCATAGCAACTACATGCTTCTTAATGAAACTCTCTGCTACCTGAAGTTCTTTAAGTAGCTCTGCCAGTGAAAAATTCATTTTGTTCATGGTGTAATTTAGGCAAAACTGCTTAAAAGAATCAGGTAGGGACTGGAGAATGATATCAACCTGGGTTTCCCCATCCATCTCCGCTCCAAGGATCTCCAGTTCATTCAGAAGACTAATCATCTTTAGAACATGATCCCTGACAGGAGTTCCTTCAGCCATATTAGTGTTTATCAGTTCTTTCATCGCAGTCTGCCTAGCTGCACGACTCTGATCCCCAAACATTTCTTTGAGGTTGACCATCATGTCATAGGCAGAGGGCATAGATTGATGCTGATGTTGCAGAACATTTGACATAGATGCCAATATGTAACACCGCGCCATCTCATCAGCCTTAACCCACTTACGGTAAGCTTGGGACTCCTCATCTGAAGCCCCTTCACCGGGCTCTGCGGGACAGACCTGAGTGAGCACATACTTGTACCCTTCTGCAGTCAACACTATATCCATGTTTCTTTTCCAATCAATGTAATTAGGACCAGTCAATTTGTTTTCTTTGAGTATCACAGCAAGTGGATTGAAAGAAGACATTTTAATCCTGAGAATCATTCATACATCAAATAAGATATAATGAGCAATTAAACTTTAAATTCAAAATTATAAGTAGGGTCCCTAAACCACTACATAATAAAAGAATTTGCCAGCAGCCTAGTATATTTTGAATAGTATGCCTCGATGGGAGGACGTCTACTACTCATCATTTGTCTAGACAGATAAAACCTATTAATTTTACTATCTAGGTAAAAGGTAACATACCAAGTAAAATTAATTAGCTGGCTAACTTTGGTCATATAAATATTTGTAGTGACTCCGATGGGGAGGATACCAATATTTATACCTAAGTGTATACCATCACTCAATGCTAGATCCATTGTCCCATGGTGAATCCCTCAGATGGAGAGGTAATCCAACATTAACAACTACTAGGGATTATTCTTGGTGAGCTGGCAATCAATTTCATCCTATGGGGAGGAAAGCACTAATGCTAACACGTGAAATTAACTACCTCACCAATAAACAAGTGATGGGACCATAGGATTTAAATGTGATTAAATCCCTCTCCCACTTAGTTATTTAAACAATATTTTGAGGGTTATAAAACTTGTGTTTGATTATCTTATAAATTTAAAACACAAACAGCAAGTGATTATCCAATTAACCATGTTCTCCTAGTTATATACATAAGAACAAAAGGATAAACAATCAAGTAAGCAACATAACCAATATAAACAAGATAAATAAAATCCCTGTTATTATGGTCAAAATTATCCACGCACATGAAGATCCCCGTTGCACCATGATTGCTACTTTGCTCGATGATTTGCCGCTTCGCATATGGGGGTCTGGGGGCTGGATTCCTTCGGATTTTCCTTTAGAATTGTGATCTGCAATGGATTCTCCTTAGAATCCTGATCTGCAACGGATTCTCCTTAGAATCCTGATTTGCAACAGATTCTCCTCAGAATCCTATAATGCAACGGATTCTCCTTAGAATCCTATCTGCAACGAGATTCTGCTTAGAATCCTATCTACTTATTGATCATATCCTGCAACGGATTCTCCTTAGAATCCTATCTGCAACGATTCTCCTTAGAATCATATCTGCAACGAGCAGCAGGTCTTCTTCCTCCATAGAGCCGCACCAGATTACAAAAATCATATGCCTCCATATAGGAGTTCACATGCTACGTATTTACAATCACAAAGCTCTCAAAAAATCGGAGCATACATGCTATGAAATATTACAATGATCCTACGCCTCCTTAAACCGGAGTTCACAAAACAGATCTAAGCAATATCAAATCAAAACACATACATTCATGTGACCATAATAACAGGATAGAAACCTGCAAAACAACGTTAGCAGCAAGCACGATCCATCCCACGCATGCATATTTTGATTAATGGAGAACATGACCGTATTATTCATATACAGTATCAGCCGTGGCTCTGATACCACTGTTGGGGAGCGCAGAATACCCCCAAGATCACGGCTATAGTGTATATGAGTAATACAAAAAACTTTTACCATTCTAATCTATGAGTATAAGATCATACCTTCAGATTTGAACTTTAGAACACTTTGATTCGATTGCTCGACCTCAACCTTTTAGCCTTCCGCCGTATTCCCAAAAATACCTTCCTTCTCTCACAAGATAGTGGGATCTCTCGGCCGACCTAGGGTTTCTTTTTTTTTTTCCTCAAAAATGTTAACCCTAGCAACCAACTGAGAGGGTATTTATAGGGCTACAACAGGGACCAATAGGCAAATATAAAAAGGACTTCTGTCACGCCCCAGACCCAAATATCGGGCTAGGGTAACAACCTGCCGCGTGCCGGGCACGCAAGGCGTCACAAAATTTTCACATATAACACCATTATATAAAAACCAAGTCAAATACAATACTAAAAGTTTTGGGCTAACACCCTTACACACCATAATAATAAAGTCTGGGCATCAAGCCCTACACATATGTAATACTGGGGTTACAACAAAATAATGGTCTTGTTTTATTTAATAGAAGATCCATCACCCCACCAATCCATCTTCAACCTCGTGGCTCTGACAAAAACATTGTAAGATTTTTATGAGTTTACACTCAGTAAGTAAACCACGTTATACAGTCAAATCATAACATAACAGTCAATAAGCACATAAATGATCTACATGCATAAACATTTCACAAATACTCAAACATGCAATGTAAGTAAACCCACTGTTTATACTCTCAATGGTAACTGTAAATGTGACCAACGGCCCTGCAATATCTCAATAGTGTACCAACAAGCATCCTCTTAAAGCATCCCCCTACTGAAAGGTCAAGATACTAGGGTCACGCCAATAGTGTACCAACAAGCATCCCCTTAAAGCATCCCCCTACTGAAAGGGTCAAGATACCAGGGTCACGCCAATAGTGTACCAACAAGCATTCCCTTAAAGCATCCCCCCTACTGAAAGGGTCGAAATACCAGGGTCACGCCAATAGTGTACCAACAAGCATTCCCTTAAAGCATCCCCCCTACTGAAAGGGTCGAAATACCAGGGTCACGCCATGTCAAAATCCACCAGAACACATACTCTATATGTGTGATGCCACATCGCCATCTCGAACCCAAGCAGAACACATCCTCTAGATGTGTGATGGCATAAACAAGCAGAACATGTCCTCTAGACGTGTAGGTGGCATAAACAAGCAGAACACGTCCTCTAGACGTGTGTGTGGTATGACATGATAAAGGAGAACCGCGGCGACACATAACAGTACCTCACATCACATGCACTCATCATATCAATGACAACTCAATATTGCATAAACAGTGGATTATACCTACTGAACAATTGCATGTAATATATCACATCAATATCATAATAACTGCATCTCTCATGCATAATAACTGCATCACTCATGCATAATAACTGCATCTCTCATGCATAGCATCCACACATGAAATCATAGCATATAAACAGCCATGTATTCATAATATTCATCTACTTATAAATTTAGCCAATAACAATTCTTCATGTCATAATTCATAATTTAAACATTCATATAATGAATAATTTATTAAATACTGATAACTAGCTTACTTACCTCAGTACGCAATCTAACAGGTATAAATGCAGCTAGTCAGATGTCTGAGCACCTACAGGATCATTTTACATAATTAATTGATTAGCAAGGAATATTAAAATGACTCTTAGAATTTCTACCCAGACTAGTTCACGGGCCCTACTTTGGGCTCGAATATCTCCCACTATACACACCCAATTGGGAAGTAAAAATACCCCAAGAAACTAGAATTCACCAAGATTCTAGCCATATAATTATTTTTCTAAACCCAACCCGTTATGGGGCCCAAAATCTAGCCCAAAATCGGCTAACTACACGGCCCAAAAGGCCTGAACCGGCCGGCCCAGCCGGCCCGGTTCAACCTTATTTCACCCGATCCCCTATTTCACCGAACAGGGGACGGGAACATGGCCGGCGGCCGGGGCCGCCACCGACCAAATTGAGGGTGGCCCGGCCGTCGGTGGCCGGGCCAGAGCCGGCCGCCGCCGCGGCCGGCCACCAAACCTCCTCTCTCTCCTCAATTTCTCTCATTCTCTCTAACTCCTCCGCGCGGCACGGAACTGTGCCGGCGGCACGGCCGGCCACCATGGCCGGCCGAACCTCCACCGGACGCACGCCCGGCGCCGGTGGAGGTGACAGGCCAAAGCTCGGGCCCGGCGAGGCGGCGAGCACGCCGCCGGGCCTGAACCAACCGGCGGAAGCCGGTTCCACCGTGCGAGAGGAGGGCCAATTGGCCCTCTCTCTCTTCTCTCTCTCCACCACCACCCCGCCGGACGCCACCTCCGGCGCCGACAGAGTCGTCGGCCAGATCTCAGGCCCGGCGAGGCGGCGAGCACGCCACCGGGCCTGAACCAAGGGGGACGACCGGGTTTCCATCTCTGTGCCTCCCGAGCTCTCTCTGTCTCCCGGTCTCTTTCTCTCTCTCACGCTATCTCTCTCTCTCTCTCTTTCGTTCTCTCTCTCTCTCTAGAAGCTAGGGATTTACCTGATGGATGAAGCGCCAGCGTGAAGGAAGAAGTCCTTCTCCTCCCTATTTATTCACCTGCGCAGCGCCTCTGATCGAGGGTTTCCCGGAAGACTAAGCGCTTCGCTTGGAGCGAAGCGTTAGTCTGGGGAACCCAACAGTCAGAAGCTTGGTTCATCTGAACCAAGCCTGGTTCATCTGAACCAAATCTGGTTCGTTTGAACCGGGTATTACATCCTCCCCTCCTTATAAAAATTTTGGCCTCGAAATTGGCATACTATAAATCTCAAAAGTTAACAATCTTAAATAGATAATTAATTGTGGATACTTCGATTTAATTTCATCCTCCAACTCCAAAGAAGCCTCCCTCTCAGAGTGATTATTCCACTAAACTTTGACATACGGGATGGTATGCCGCCTTAGAATCTGATCCTTGCGGTCCACGATACGCACAGGATGTTCCTCATATGATAAATCCTTCCTCAATTGAATAGACTCATAAGCTATAACATGACTGGGGTCTGAAATATTTTTTCTCAGCATAGATACGGAATACTATACCATCTCAGGACTTAATCCTTGCGGTCCACCATGTGCACAAAATGATCTTCATAGGTCAATTCTTTCTTAAGCTAAACTGGTTCAAGTTCTAACACATAACGGGGTTTTGAAATACACCTCCTCAGCCATAAAGATATAAAACACATTAAACACCCCAAAGAGTAATGAAGACAGTGCTAAGCTATAAGCCACCTCCTATTCCTTGATCAACATCTCAAATAGCCCAATAAATTGAGGACTCAATTCACCTCTAAACACAAATCTCTTCATATCATTGATTAGTAAAACTTCCAAATGATTTTCAACCTGAAATTTCAAATCTTTCTTTTTAACATCAACATAACTTTTCTATTAACTCTGAGCTACATGAAGCTGCTTTGATACTTCCTCATATTTGTTAAACCAGCTCAGTAATCAAAATTGTCTCTCTCACACTTCATCTCAATAAAATTTACACCTTTTATCATAGACAATTGAAATGAATTCATTTAAATGCTGGCTTGGTAATCAATAATTAAGTAATTTCCACTAAGGGTAAGAGGCTATACTAAGCACTTTCTAAATCCATCACACATGCTCGTAGTATATCCTCAAATCTAATTGGTTCCTGCAGATTGTCCATCTATTTGAGGGTGGAAGGCTGGACAGAAATTCCGCTTAATTCACTAAGCCTTATGAAGACATCATCGAATTAGGAGAGTGAGACAAATGGGTTCAGACTCAATTTACGCAGTTTACCATTAAACTAAAAATAAATATTAACATCTTTGTCTCACTAAAATTTCATCCTCGAAATTAAATGTCCACAAATTTTGTACTATTAAAGATACTCACTAGCAAACTTTTATTTCATTCCCAAGTATCCAAATGACATGTCCAACTTTCAAAATTAATTTAATCTTTCTACCAAATAAAATCAATTTTCTTAAGAAGTATTTCTTTCCTATCACTTTTTTTTTTTAATACCTTAACCTCTCACAACGCAATCATCATAAATATCATAGGGTCCATCATATTTATTATGTCATTCATTCTTAAGGTTAGTAACACATCAGGTACTCTTAATTCCTCGATAAGACAGTTCTAAATTCTTGTGAATTAGATATAAGATAGTTTTCTTCCAATGCTCTCTTAACTCTTGAATAGTTGAATGTGCCATAAGCATTACGACACTTATTTCAATCATCATAATATACTTGGTTTCACTCTTGAATACTTCAAGCTAACATCAATGAACATTATGCAATTATTTAGGATATCATTCAAAATTATCATAATCAACTAATTTAATTTCTTTGAATAATAGTGCATCATTAATCATCAGTATAATTAATTTATCTTCTTCATAATTATCAATAATACCACCATAACCAATCAATTTCTCATGAATAGGTCAGTATATCCTCAATAAATAATGCAATTTAAATGATTCAAATTCTTGAATCGATTATTTCGTTACCAATGATTATCAAAATCATCTATAGATTATGCAATGCCTCATGCCATAATATGACCAATTAATTTAAACCCTTCAAATATCTCAAAGTGACTTCACTAATCTAGCTCAGATAGATACAAGACTTATAAAGTCAATTAAGATTGAAAATGCACTTACCATTCGAAAGACATAATTTGAAATTATAGCAATCTCTCTATGACTGAAAGTGATAATAGATATACCCTTAACCATAATCCATAATTGATAATAATCAAAAATAAAATCATCTCCCTCCTATTATCTTAACAATAATATGCCACATATGGTTGATTGATAATTTATCCATCCTGGAGAAAGATATCTACGTAGAAACTATGAAGAAAAGTACAATAAGTATGCACGATAATCTATGAATAGATATCTTGATCTAGAAATCTATTAACAGATGAAAATCCCCATGAAATTCTTTATCAGTGGAGTTTATCTTATTCTCATTCTTGCTAAAATCTTTACTTTTTACCATCAAAATATTTGATCATTTATAGCCAAAATCAGTTCTAAAGGTTAATAGAGTCTACTGTTCTCAAAACTTAAACAATAATTGTCTCAGAATTTAAAATTTTATTTCTTCCTAAATGGTCCATCAAGATATAATATGCAGTCAACTATTTCATTAGCATCAATATCAACCATCTCCATATCTAGCAAATGTAATATCCATAATAAAAGTTCTCTTAATAAAATTCACTATATATACTTATCCATCCAGACTCAAATTCAAAAGTACTCAATTGTAATTGATCAAAAATATGTAGTTAACTATTTCATTCCCAATATATCATCAATATTAATCATTTCTATAATCGGCAGATTAGCTCATAATCTTAACTTATAATATCAACAATGTAAGTTCTACAAATAAAAATTCATTTTATCCACATTCAAATTCAGATTTAATACTTCAAATCCATATATCAACTCAATTGCAATATGAACATAATGGTGTTATCTTAGTCATATTAATCATCAATTGCAATTTTCAACTACTATATCATATTCCATATATTCATCTGTCTTTTATTGCATATCCAATTAAAATTTCATCTCCCATATTATTTAAAGGTGCTACGAATCATTTCCAACAAGTTTAATGGAGCTATAACCTCTAGAAGCCCTTGACCTCCCCATTGGTCAAGGTCACCAACCAGGGAGCCCACATAATATCATTGGCTTGCAATGGTTCATTCTCAATTCCTATCAAATTTGTAATTCAATTAATATCTTGATAAACTTTAAATTTTAAGCTTCCAAAGCATAATTCATGAAATTCCTTGAAAGTCATAATTGTCTCCATATCATCCTAGTATTTTGCCTAGAGTGTCAATATGCATATGTCCCTAAGATCATAACCTGGGTCCTATGGGTTATGGGCCCACCACGCTTCCGCTGCGCACTCTGATGCTGCATGTCCTGCATAGACTGCGTCATACCCGAGAGAGTTTGAAGCATCTCGGACTGGAATCGCTGGTGCTCAGTTCCCACTGGGTTGGCAGGGGCCACACCACCAGTAGTTCCTTAACCCACCGGCTGAACAGCATTACCGGCCAGAGAGTCCTCCTCATACTGTTGGCTCCTTGTACGGCGAGCCATAACTAATTCCTGGTAAATTGGATGTGGTTAATATCATCATAAACTAATGTGTCAGGTGTCTCTAAATATAATGTCATCAAAATATGTTCTCTCCGTGTTATCATGTCAATATGTTCGTATCCCTAGGGTCATATGTTCTCTACATGTTATTATGTCAATATGTCTGTGTCCCTAGGGTCATAACCTATGCTCTGATACCATAAAAGCTGTCACGCCTCAGACCCAAATATCGGGCTAGGGTGACAACCCGCCGCGTGCCGGGCACGCAAGGCGTTACAAAATTTTCACATATAACACCATTATATAAAAGCCAAGTCAAATACAATACTAAAAGTTTTGGGCTAACACCCTTACAGACCATAATAATAAAGTCTGGGCATCAAGCCCTACACATATGTAATACTGGGGTTACAACAAAATAATGGTCTTGTTTTATTTAATAGAAGATCCATCACCCCACCAATCCATCTTCAACCTCGTGGCTCTGACAAAAACATTGTAAGATTTTTATGAGTTTACACTCAGTAAGTAAACCACGTTATACAGTCAAATCATAGCATAACAGTCAATAAGCACATAAATGATCTACATGCATAAACATTTCATAAATACTCAAACATGCAATGTAAGTAAACCCACTGTTTATACTCTCAATGGTAACTATAAATGTGACCCACGGCCCTGCAATATCTCAATAGTGTACCAACAAGCATCCCCTTAAAGCATCCCCCTACTGAAAGGTCAAGATACCAGGGTCACGCCAATAGTGTACCAACAAGCATCCCCTTAAAGCATCCCCTACTGAAAGGGTCAAGATACCAGGGTCACACCAATAGTGTACCAACAAGCATTCCCTTAAAGCATCCCCCCTACTGAAAGGGTCGAAATACCAGGGTCACGCCAATAGTGTACCAACAAGCATTCCCTTAAAGCATCCCCCTACTGAAAGGGTCGAAATACCAGGGTCACGCCAATAGTGTACCAACAAGCATTCCCTTAAAGCATCCCCCCTACTGAAAGGGTCGAAATACCAGGGTCACGCCATGTCAAAATCCACCAGAACACATACTCTATATGTGTGATGCCACATCGCCATCTCGAACCCAAGCAGAACACATCCTCTAGTGTGTGGCATAAAGCAGAACACATCCTCTAGACGTGTAGGTGGCATAAACAAGCAGAACACGTCTTCTAGACGTGTGTGTGGTATGACATGATAAAGGAGAACCGCGGTGACACATAACAGTACCTCACATCACATGCACTCATTATATCAATGACAACTCAATATTGCATAAACAGTGGATTATACCTACTGAACAATTGCATGTAATATATCACATCAATATCATAATAACTGCATCTCTCATGCATAATAACTGCATCTCTATGCATAATAACTGCATCTCTCATGCATAGCATCTACACATGAAATCATAGCACATAAACAGCCATGTATTCATAATATTCATCTACTTACAAATTTAGCCAATAACAATTCTTCATGTCACAATTCACAATTTAAACATTCATATAATGAATAATTTATTAAATACTGATAACTGGCTTACTTACCTCAGTACGCAATCTAACAGGTATAAATGCAGCTAGTCAGATGTCTGAGCACCTACAGGATCATTTTACATAATTAATTGATTAGCAAGGAATATTAAAATGACCCTTAGAATTTCTACCCAGACTAGTTCACGGGCCCTACTTTGGGCTCGAATATCTTCTACTATACACACCCAATTGGGGAAGTAAAAATATCCCAAGAAACTAGAATTCACCAAGATTCTAGCCATATAATTATTTTTCTAAACCCAGCCCGTTACAGGGCCCAAAATCCAGCCCAAAATTGGCTAACTGGACGGCCCAAAAGGCCTGAACCGGCCGGCCCAGCCGACCCGGTTCAACCTTATTCCACCCGATCCCCTGTTTCACCGAACAGGGGACGGGAACATGGCCGGCGGCCGGGGCCGCCGCCGGCCAAATTGAGGGTGGCCCGGCCGCCGATGGCCGGGCCAGAGCCGGCCGCCGCGCGGCCGGCCACCAAACCTCCTCTCTCTCCCTCAATTTCTCTCATTCTCTCTAACTCCTCCGCGCGGCACGAAACTGTGCCGGCGGCACGGCCGGCCACCATGGCCGGCCGGACCTCCACCGGACGCACGCCCGGCGCCGGTGGAGGTGACAGGCCAAAGCTCGGGCCCGGCGAGGCGGCGAACACGCTGCTGGGCCCGAACCAATCGGCAGAAGCCGAACCGGGCTTCCGCCACCGCGTGAGAGGAGGGCCAATTGGCCATCTCTCTCTTCTCTTTCTCCACCACCACCACCGGACGCCACCTCCGGCACCGGCAGAGTCATCGGCCAGATCTCAGGCCCGGCGAGGCGGCGAGCATGCCGCCGGGCCTGAACCAAGGGGGACGACCGGGTTTCCATCTCTGTGCCTCCCGCGCTCTCTCTGTCTCCCGGTCTCTTTCTCTCTCTCACGCTATCTCTCTCTCTCTCTCTTTCGTTCTCTCTCTCTCTCTAGAAGCTAGGGATTTACCTGATGGATGAAGTGCCAGCGTGAAGGAAGAAGTCCTTCTCCTCCCTATTTATTCACCTGCGCAGTGCCTCTGATCGGGGGTTTCCCGAAAGACTAAGCGCTTCGCTTGGAGCGAAGCGTTAGTCTGGGGAACCCAACAGTCAGAAGCTTGGTTCATCTGAACCAAGCCTGGTTCATCTGAACCAAATCTGATTCGTTTGAACCGGGTATTACAACTTCCCACATAATTAAATCTCCCAATCCTATCCCGGATTAGGATTCAATTACGTAAATTACAATTCATTCCACTAAAGAATTATAATTGTACTCCTAATCATATTCAAATTTATATTTTTGAGCCTTAATATTAAATACTTATTATCTCCTCACGTTAAGATTACAGATATCCACCAATTAAATTTAATTACTGACAATATAATTTAATTGGCTGTTATTATCCTTGAGACTTATCCACTTAACTTATTTGATGTATCGGATTTAAAATCCACTTGCAAGATTTGATACAATCAAAACTTATAAGCTTTCTCAAGGGGATATCATCAATCCAAATTAACAGGACATAGATTCCTTCAACTATTAATATTCATCATATATATAATGTTATTGCCCAACCCACTGAGTTTATTGACTCATCTAGAATCTCACTCTATGTGTAATCAAAGCAATAATCACTACATACACGTGTCTAGAAATAGAATTCAGATTAAGAGCATAAGTAATCATAATATTCATGAGTTTTAAATTATTTTATAAAGTCAGTATAAAATAATTAACTCAACTGGGTCCTGTTCAATACACACAAAGTGTACTAGCACAAATAGTTAGAATAAACCATTCCCCGTAGTCAAGACAAACCTACTAAAAATTTGTGCTACAGTTCTACTGATGGTGTATCCAATTTCATCTAAAATTGTGAACAATAAACTTGTATTCCAAAAGAACCGATGATCTAGTTTCTGTGTATAAGCCGTACTCTACACACTAGATCAAATACTCTTTGTAAATACTAGACACATGCACATATATAGTAAATAGCACACATTGCTCAAAATGAATTCTCATTAAAATATAAAGACATAACATAAAGTATATCTTTTAGTCTATATCTCTATCATGAAAAGCATCCATCTCCTCGGGCAAGGAGAGACTCTTTAGTTTCCCACCCAGAGGAACCTAGATGGGTGACATTGGGGGTCAAAATACGGCAGCGGTTGATGAGCTTTGGTTCCCAAGTTTTCTTTCGGTTAATGGCTTTTGTTCCCTGCCTAACGGCTATAAAGAAGGAGAAAGGAGAGCACTGCCTGTAACCAGACAAAGAGTTCTCTTTGATTGAGAGAATCTGAGAGAATTTACTCATGTTGTCATTAGAAGTAGAAGAGTTGGTCTTCCTCTTTAAGATTTAGCTTGGGCTTGAGGGTTCAGATGAAGAAGTTGCTGAAAAGTAGATTGTCCAAGGGACACCGAGGATTGACTCTATGAGATCTCACGAAGCCAAAAATGAGGCACCAATGAAGATGGCCCCGAAATCCCTTTTTCAGCACACGAGCATGAAAAAGAGGAAGGAGAGGAGCTATAGAAGTCATATGGAAAACGCAAAAAAGCATTCTTGTATGAATTCCTCAGGCTTTCCATAGCCTGATGGCCGTTGGTGCTAAACCAACAGAGGAAATGCTTAGAGAGGCATCAGGCATTTTCCTGGTAAAGGATGGGAAGCTTAAGGTAAGCGTAATGCTGCCTCAAGCTCCAGGCCTGAAGGCTTTTCCATCCGAGGGAATTCGAGGGCGGACTTCATGGTCTTCTGAAGATGGAACATTGCTGTTGTAGTAGCTGCAAGTAGACTTTTAGGAAACTTTCACTATGTAAAATTTCCTTGCATTTTTGGTGCTGTCATGCACTTGTAATATTTTGTAACATGATATTCTAAATGAATAAAGTTTTTTTTTAATTGTACATTCTTTTTGCTAAATGTTTGTCACTTTAGCTAATTTGGTAGTGCGACATATAGATTCTTTTGGCCTTACCGAGGCACAAGCTAGGTTCGGGCATGCCGAGGTTAGATTTCTTGGACCGATCAAGGCATAGGGAATACTCGAACTTGCCGAGGTATGAAATTTTCTGATTGTCCATGTCGAAGTTTGGAAGAATAGATGCTCGGTTTTGCTAAGTCTTAGATAACTCTAATCGTCCTCGCCGAGGTTCAGAGAAATGAGTACTTAGCTTTCAATCGGCCATAGTCAAATTTGATTGGTTTCACCAATTTTTATAAGACGTTCGGTCGTGACGAGACTTGGAGGGCATTTTTACTTGGCCTTGCCAAGATACAAAGAATGTTGTGCCAAGACCTGAAGGATCTTTTACTTGGCCTTGAAAAGGTACGGAGAATGCTTGGTCATGCCAAGGTTTGGAGAAAGCTTCGATCGGCTATGCTGAGGTCCAAAGGATCTTTTACTTGGCCCTGCCAAGGTACGGAGAATAATTGGCCATGCCGAGGTTCAGAGAAAGCTTCGATCGACTGTGCCAAGGATTGAAGGATCTTTTACTTGGCTTTGCCAAGGTACAAAGAATGCTCAATCTTGCCAAGGTTTGGAGAAAGCTCCAGTCGGCTATGCCGAGGCTCGAAGGATCTTTTACTTAGCCTTGCTAAGGTACGAAGAATACTTGGCCATACCAAGGTTCGAAGAAAGCTCTAATTGGTTGTGTCGAGGCCCGAAGGATCTTTTACTTGGCCCTGCCAAGGTATGGAGAAAGCTCAGCCATGCCAAGGTTTGAAAGAAGCTCCGGTCAGCTATGCTGAGGCCCGAAGGATCTTTTACTTGGCCTTGCCAAGGTACGGAGAATACTCGACCATGTCGAGGTTTGGAGAAAGCTCTGGTCGGCTATGCTGAGGACTGGAGGATTTATTACTTGGCCCTACCAAGGTACGAAGAATGCTCGGCTGTGCCAAGGTTTGAAGAAAGCTTCGGTAGGCTATGCCGAGGGTCAAAGGATTTTTTACTTGGCCTTGCCAAGGTATGGAGAATGCTCAGCCATGTCAAGGTTTGGACAAACCTTCTATCGGCTATGCCGAGGCCCGAAGGATCTTTTACTTGGCCTTACTAAGGTACGAAGAATGCTCGATCATGCCAAGATTCGAAGAAAGCTTCAGTCGGCTATGCTGAAGCCTGAAGGATCTTTTACTTGGCTCTGCCAAGGTACAAAGAAAGCTCGGCAATGTTGAGGTTTGGAGAAAGCTCCGGTCAGCTATGCCGATGCCCGAAGGATCTTTTACTTGGCCCTGCCAAGGTATAGAGAATATTGCTCTGGTCGGCTGTGCCAATGACCGAAGGATCTTTTACTTGGCTCTGTTAAGGTACGAAGAATGTTGCTCCGATCGGCTATACCGAGGATCAGAGAAGCTCCAGCCGACTGTGCCAAGGCCCGAAGAATCTTTTATTTGGCCCTGCCAAGGTACAAAGAATGTTGCTCCAATCGATTGTGTTGAGACTCGAATGATCTTTTACTTGGCCCTACCAAGGTACCAAGAATGTTGCTCTGATAGACTGTGTCGAGGCTTGGAGGATCTTTTACTTTGCCCTATCAAGGTATGGAGAAAGTTGCTCCGATCGGCTGTATTGAGGCCCGAGAATCTTTTACTTGGCCCTGCCAAGGTATGGAGAAAGCTTGGCCATCCCAAGGTTCAAAGAAAGCTCGATCGGCTATGCTAAGGCCCGAAGGATCTTTTACTTGGCCCTGCCAAGATACGAAGAAAGTTCAGCCATGTCGAGGCTCAGAGAAAGCTCTGGTCATGCCAAGGTTCGGAGAATGGACCCGTGGGTCAATGATTGGGCAAGACATGCATGCCTTTCATCCACAAATCAAGGAATACTATTATTCAATAAGAAATATTTGAATCAAAGAGTGAAGTTTTATTACAATGAGCAAAATGATTCGGTTCAGGCATACTTCACTGGTAATATGTTCGAGGTTTATCCAAGTTTCATGTCCTATGGGTACTATATTCCTTGAAGGTCTTCATTGCTCGAAGGTGATCCGAGTTTCATATCCTGGAGGTACTGTGTCCTTTGAAGGTCTTCATTTGAAAAGGTAAGCCCCTTACATCGAGCCCTTTTAGACCGATTCTCCTTTTCATTTGGTCATCCCTGGAAGGAGCCGACCATGGTAATCATATTAACATTATCAGCCACTAGTGGGTTCGGCAGGGATAGTTGTCAAAGCTATGGTGGACGTTCTACTCTATGGGCTGCTTCAGGGATGTATTGATTAAACCTATGTGCTGGACTTTTGGTGCACTTTCTTGGCGGTGGGGCCCTATGACAATGAGGCGGGCTCGCAGGGCTAGTTGGTCGACTCTTTTCCGAGCTTTTCTTCTCCTTTATCTTGGGTTGCTCGGCTCGGGCCAACTTTCTGGATTCTTTGATCCTGACGTATTCGTTTGCCAGTGACATCGTGTCGGAGAGGTTCTTGGGGTAGTTGACCTCTATAGCTAGGTAAAAGTTCTCATCCTTTGATACTTCATCCACTAAAGCGGACATAGTCACCTTGTGGTTGAGGTGGTCAACTTTCAACATGGCCGCATTGAAATGACTAAGAAAACTTTTTAAGGACTCCCCCTCTCACTGCTTGACTTCGGAGACTGAGTCAGATCTTCATCGGTGGTAACGGCTACTGACAAACTGGCTGGTGAATAGACATGCCAATTCGTCAAAAGAATTAATGGATTTCAGCTTCAGGGTATTGAACCATATTCTGGCGGGCCCCCACAGAGTAGAAGGGAAGGCTCAGCATAGGATTGCATTTGATGCTTCGTGAAACAACATGATGGACCAAAAATTACTCAAGTGGTCATCAGGGTCGGTGGTTCTATGGTACAGCTCGATAGTAGGGAGCTTGATGTGGGCCGGGATCACCTCTTATGTGATTCTGTCATGAACAACATACCCTGCTCTACCTTGGGTTAAAAATTGGATGCTTGTCTAATAGCGTCAAACTCCTGGCACATCTCCTGGAGTTGTTGTTTCATCCCACCATCTCGGATGGTTGGAGAGACTGATGAGGAGATCGCGATCGTGGCATTGAATCTTGGCGAGAAGTGATTGGAGACGAAGAACGGATTTGGTGAAGCCGTGGCAAAGTTCTATCTCCAGTCTTTCGTGGAGCTGGTCCTACATCCTCCTGAAGAATGGGTTGTTGTGGATGGCTCATAGCTTCAGGTGGGTTAGAAGAACTAGTAGTGAAATAGGTGCTGCAATCCCACCAAGAAATTACTGAAAAGGTGCAACTGGGGAAGAACTCCATAGAGCCCTTACACCAATTGTGATAGGGCTTGGACTTATTGGACTAGCATGGTAAACTAGTCCTGGGTCACCGGGGCTGCTAGTGGTGGAGGAACCTCGATCGATAACGGCTATGAGAGCGTCGTATTGTTTGTAAGAATAGGCCTTTGAGAGGTGGCCTGATCAGGAGCATCTGTGGTTGCTCTCTTGTGGTTAGCCATTGAGGAAGACGTCCTTCTTGTTTGGAACCTGGTCTCCTTGATTTCAAATTTAATAGGACTTGATGTCTTTCCTCTAGCGCCAATTTGATGCTGCTGATTTTCGTTCTCCGACTGTGGAAGACCTCCAACGCCCAAGTCAGTAGAAACCTCCAGTAATTAAATAAGAGAAGAAGGCTTCGACAGAAAGATCTCTCTCTCAGGGTTTCCCCAGAGTAATGGCCTTTACTGGAGTCGTTAGAATGTGAAAGCCTACCTGGGGGTCTTGGGTCTTGGTATTTATGCATTGCCGAGAAGGTAAGCAATTACCTAATTTCTGGGCATGTTTTAGGGAGTTGGCATCCAATAAGTCCGAAATCCCGTCGGTTATGGGGATCGGCAGTTGATGAAGCTGACGGGCGCTTTATCGAAAATTTGAAATCCCGTTGATCATGGATGGAGTGATATATTTGGCTCCCGTTTCTATTTTGGGAAGCTTACTTCAAAATCCTTGCGATTAGGGTTGTTCAAGATATCCGGCGTGGTTTGAAGCAGTAATGGCACTTACATTGAGGGGATGAGGGTCGATCCTACCGAGGTATGGAGGCTCGGCCTTACCGAAGTTCGGGATAACTCAGTCCTGCCAAGGTACGGAGATAGCAGGTGGCGTCGCTTAGCCCTGAATGAGTGGTGAGGCTAGTAGGTCTTGTCAGACGTGGTGGCTGCATGGGCTATACCTACTGAGGATCCCATCGAGGATGGCCAATTCTAGGTTCGGTGCCGATGCTGGAGGCTGAGGCCAACATTGGCATTGGTGCCGACTCTGGAGGCCGACTCTGGCGTTGGTGCCAAGATCGACCTGAAGGTTGAGGCCAACATTGGCATTGGTACCGAAGCCGACTCTGGTGTTGGCGCCAAGACCGACTCTGGAGATTGAGGCCGACATTGGCGTTGGTGCCTACTCTGAAGGCCGAGGTGATACTGGCATCGGCGCTGAGGCCAACTCTAGTGTCAGCACCGAGACCAACTCTGGAGGCTAAGGCTGGCTTTGGTCGTCGATGTCAACGCTGTATAGGACATGTTAGTCTCCGACATGTGACTCTTGTTGTCCATTGGACTATAGCTCCGTCAGTCATCCTTATCCATAAATTTGGACGTAGCTTGATCGGCGATATCAGAATGAACTTGGCCCTCTTTGCTGTGCAAGCTTATCGATGTAATGATGATTTTATTCCGCATCGATGCCTAATACTAATGTACGTGAAGATAAAAACCTTGGTCCTAGCTTGGTTTTTATTTTTATTTCTATTTTTATTTTAAAAATAAAATACTGTTGTGGTTCAAAATCTTTTGTTCATATTTTGTGAAGTCATTAAGTTTAGATATCATTTCGGACAATGTTATTAACTCATACAGTGCAAATAATGATTAGATAGGTGACAAGCTGCTTAAGTTTTTCGCTGTACATATGATAAAATATTTGTATTTTAATGATGATGGGAATTTTTTTTTTTTTGGTACAATGATGATGAGATTTTAAATTTCAAACGATAGGTTATGTATCTGTATTCGTTGACTGCCATTTAATAAAACAATGATAACTGTATCTATGTAGAAGATAACGGTGTGATTGCCGCAAAGATGCGCATTTTGCATATACAAACATTTTCGATATTAAGAACGCTGAGTCACACACAGCGTAGCTCCACTCTTGTGCACGGTCGCACGACATAACTTCGTGCGAACGTCACGTGTGACGTCGGCACCATATGGTTAAGAGGAATTCATATATAAAATTATAGACGCATTTGTTTGACTCCAGAGTAATTTCCCTTGCCTACCTACCGCGGCCACCCATTCATGCCGACTCCGCCGAACCCACCTCGTGCTTCCTCTATTCTCCCCAGCTACCACCCGTAAAAACCGTCACACAGCCATCGTATCAAGAAAGCAATGATCGAAACAGCTCATCACACGATAGGCTGTAAGAACAGACAGCTGATAGAAATTTCAGAGGTTTGATTTTTTTTAAAAATATTTTATATAATTTTAAAAAATAAAAAATAATATTTTCTATATATATATAAGTTTTAAATATAATTTTTATTTAATTAAACTTAATTATATTCATGTAAATCTTTTCTTAACTATATAAATCGATCAATTTAATCTATTTTCTTCATTATTCAAAACCAAGTCTTATTTAATTAAATATAAAAAAAGGGCCTACAACTAGGACACGGACAGCTAAGAAAACCACACCATCCGATGAAACCAAACCAAAAAGACATTTGCTTTTTCAGCATAAGATGATACAATTAGCCAAACTTATACATCACGATTAACTGTACCGTGTAAAAAACACAGACGGTTGGTCATGACGATAACAGATCTGAGTGTAACATAAGAAAACATTTGCCAAATCCCGTTTACACAATCTCACCAACTAGATTGGTCGATCAATTTTGATCAGTTCCTTCATTACAGAAAAAAGAAAAAATAAAAATAAAAGATAAGCTTTTGGAAAGTTTTTTTTTTTTTTTTTTCTTCAACTCGCAACTGTGAGATGGTCCGGTTGAGCTAGCACGGCTGCAACACAAACAGCAGAGCTGGACCACCGGCAACCACCCCCACCGCCCACCCAAAGTCTGATTGATCGACTGATGAGGACCGACGCACCAGCGGGCAAGCTGGACGGATCCCCGATCCCGCAACCAGCAAATCAATCACGACGAGGCGGAGAGGACGAAGACGACGACAACGAGGACGAAGATGAGGAGGAGGAGGGAGGGGAAGAGCTAGCGGTCCATGGAGTCATGTCCATGGGGTAGCTTCCGAGGACGCGGAGGAAGGAGGTGAACTCCTGGATCTCGGCGAGCGCGTTCTGGGCGCGGACCTCTGCCATGGACGCCTCGAAATCGACATAGAACATGTACTCGAAGTGCTTGGCCGTGCCGACGTTGGCGTCGTCGACGAGGCGGATGGGGCGGTGGCGGTGCGGCCGGCTCTCTATCTTGGTGAGGCTAATGTCCCTGAAGGCGAAGGCGGAGAGGACCTTGAAGAGAACCGATGTGCCTTCGCGGTCATGGGCAAAGACGATGCTGGTCTTGAAGGGTCTGTCCGTCCTCGGAATGATTGGCTCCCGGGCCAGCATCACGAAGCGGGTCACGTTGCTGGAGTCGTCCTGGATCCCGTCGGCGAGGATCTGGAGGCCGTACAGCTCAGCGGCGCGGGCCGAGGCGATGGCGGCGGTGTCGCGGAGGCCGTTGGCAGCGACGTACTCGGCGGCGCCGGCTGTGTCATCGAAGGCCTCGCGGGCTACGTTGAGGCCCATGCCTGTGAGCGTGAGCTCGCACTGGGCGAGGGCCTGGGGGTGGCTAATGACGCGGGTGAGGTACTCCTTGCGGACTCCCGGGAGGGCAAGGAGGCAGTGGTGGACGGGCAGCTGGACCTCGCCGACGATGTGGAGGCGGTGGCGGAGGAGGAGGTCGTAGTTGCGATGAATGCTACCGCCGAGGGAGTTCTCGACGGGGAGGACGGCGCGGTCGGCGATCCAGAGCTCCACCGCCTGGAAAGCCACCTCGAACTGGTCGCAGGGGATGGCCTCGCAGTTGGGGTAGGCCTTGCCGGCAGCCGCCTCGCTGTAGGCCCCCGGGACGCCCTGGTAGGCCACGCGGAGCTGGGACCCGTGCATCGGCGCCGGGGAGAGGTCGGCGATGGTCAGCGGCCGCGGAAGGTTTGCGATCGGGACCAGATCCAGAGTAGTCGAAGCATTGCTGGGCGGCTTGTAGCCGTTCACGGCGGCGGAGGCGGATGATATGTGATGGTTTCCAGTGGCTTCTCCGACATCAGGAGAAGCTTCGCCGCCGGCGCCAGCGCCGGCGTCCGAGGAGTGTTCGCTGTCGTCGGCGGCCTTGCTTGCCAGGATGGCGCAGGAGGTCTGCCAGTCGGAACGGCTGGATCTGACGGCGCCGGAGAAGAAGTAGGCGGAAGGGTTGAAGCCGCCAGAGGCGTCGGACCGGTAGACGGACCGGACAGGGCGGAGGGCAACCGAGGAGATTCGGACGGCCGGCTTGGCCATGGGGCCGATCTGGGCCGTCGGATTGGGAGTCGTGGATATAATAGCCGCCATGGAACACATTAGGTTAATCTAAGCTTCTTGGATATGCACTGATTACTATAGATCTAATCTTCTGGCCTCGCTAAAGATAATCTAATGATGGTGGAGAGGGAGAAGAGAAGAGGGGATTCGGAATCTAGCTTGAGACGAGAGAACCCTTTCAAGCTAAGAAGTGGGGGTGGGAAAGTGGGGATTTTATATGGCTGTGAACTTGAGAGAGGAATAGGAGGGGTTGGTAGGGACGGAGAAGAGAAGGGAAGAGGCGTTTGGTTTGGTCAATCTTGCACCTACCACGAACGCGCCACAACAATCTCGCTCGGCCCCTCCGGACACTTGCTTCACGTTTTCAACCCTCCTACCTTGCCACGTCTTGTGCGGGCGCATTTAGAAACTTATGCGGGAGCTGACATGCCGTTCTTGTTAGGGATGGTAACTTTTTTTTTTTATTTTCTTGTTTATTCGATCGTTATTTCAGTTTTAAACAGCTTAATGGTAACGAAATTTTTTTATTAACAGTTAAACGAATAAATGGTTCAAAGATGGTATTATTCGCTTCATCTTTGTTTATTCATCTTCTTTTTCTGTTAGCTTTATATAATGACTCAACGACTCTTGCTATACCTTCTTTCATGCACCGTCCCTTGCTCTTCCTCCTTCGTGTAGCCGAGCCAATTTGAAGTTCTAAAGTCTGAACCGACTCCATCGTTTTCAATCACTGAGTTCTGAATCTACTTCATCATCTTCAATCGACGTTCCATCAACATCCTCTAACACCTTTTTTTTTTTTTTTTTTGTATGTTCATCTCTTTCTTTTATTTTTAAAGAAATGTATCTCTTTATTTTTTGCTTTGAAATTTGAATGTACTCTTTTGTTATGATGTTAAAGCTAATGTGTTAGATGCATCAATATCAATAATTGATTGTTGAAGTTTATTCTATTTTATCTAATTAATTTTATTTTTTTAATTTATAATAAATTATAAATTTAATAAAATAATTTTATTTTTTATATAAATAAATAAATATATTTATTTGTTCGATCGATATTTCGATCTTCATTTCGTTGATTATAACAGCTTAATTAAATAAAAAAATAGAGATATATGTTTTTTAACAAGGATAAGTATTAGTGCAGACTATTTCGATTCATTTTCGGATCTTTGCCATTCTTTCCTTAATTTTGCAATGCATCTTTGTCGCATATAATTTTCTTCGCGGACTTCTGGGGTAGATTGTAGAACGCCGCCACCATTCGCTGGGACATGTCCCCTAGGGGAGCCTAAAAAGGGGCGGAGCACGTCTTGTGGTAGGTTTCGGTTCGAAGGACGCGATTGACGTCGGCAATTTAAGAAATCTTGAGCACGGTCTTTTTTTTTTTTTTTTTTCTTTCGTCAGACTGCACACATCTCTACCCTCTAAACCCAACAAAATACCTGGCCCCTCCCGTACTCTTCCATCGCGAGCTCGAGAAGGAATCATGGCTGACCGAGTCCGAGTTGGGCGCCGGCACTGAATAGGTACCAACCACTCCGCAAGCAGCAGTAAGTGGGAGGGAGATGGGTCTGCCACGCTTCTCGACACGTGTTGAGTTGACGCATGATCGAGCGGAAAGTCTGCTCGGGTTGCGACCACTCGATCATGGAAAAGTCCTCCTCCTGCACTACCGTGAACCATGCAGAAGAATGCACATCGTATTGATGTTTTTTTTATTTTTTATTTTTTTGGGTACGAACGATCACACTGTTCTCATTATTCTCATGCGAGTCGGTCCATATCTATCATAGTACAGAATTTACGAAAGAGCAAAAAGATAGGGATCACCCTGCTTTCAACTTCAAAAACTTCCATACTGGGCCACTGCAGCCGTAACCCAATCAGCTACAAAATTAGCCTTCCGATAAATGTGTCGGATATGGACAGTATAGAGACCCCGTAGAGCAACCTGAATATCACTGAAAATAGGGTTGATGGAGTCCTGATCACGAAATCCCGGTCTAAGCCACCGAATAACTGTGAGATAATCCCCCTCAATTAATAGACATTGGACATGAAGCTGCCTAACAGCACAGGAGATGCCAGCCCATGCTGCATAAAGCTTGGCCATAGGGACAGAAGAATCAAGAGAGCCAAAATCACCTACCGCCAACAAGGCTCCATCTGTCCCCCGAATAATAAAAGCAAATCCGGCCAGCCTACCACGAACACTTCCATCAAAGTTGATTTTTACAAACCCTAGAGGGGGAGCTCCCAAGAGATATAAATCGTACGACGGTTCGCTGCCAAAGCAGCAGAGGAGCCCCAGTGGCCAAGGTTAGAAAAATCCGAACCACTGATAAGAGAAGCACTTTCATCCACCATAGATCTGATCTTCTGTTCTAAACTATAGGGGGAAATCGTCTTACTAGTAAAGATAAGCAGATTTCATGATAGTCAGATCTGATAAGCAGTGATAACCCAAAGGGCGCTGCGATGTCTAGTAGTCCTTCGGAGAGCATCAAGGAAAGGGGAGCACAAGGAACCAGAATCATCCACTTTGCAATCATAACTCATTCTCGTCCAAATCCCACAAAGAATGGGACATATAAAAATGGCATGATCAATAGTCTCCTCCTCCTGCCCACACAGCGAACACATCGCCTCAATATGAAGAACCCTTCTCGACAGAAGTGAGCAAGAAGGAAGACAGTTCCAAAATATCTTCCATATAAATAATTGGACTCTGGGATGAATAGGGAGCATCCATATCCACTTCGCATCCCGCGACTCCCGAGGCTGAGGTCTGAAAATCCCAATGAGGTCCCTAGTGGGGGCCCTAGCCAAACAAGATCTCCTCCATAACCTTATATCAGGAATGTGTCCCAAAGTGAGGGGAATAGAAAGGATCCGACGAGCAAGCTCTTCCCCAAATAAGCTGGTCACCACAGAGGTATTCCAAGAAGAGAGATCCGGAATGATGAGATCCCGCATCCTCATATGCTGCGGAACATCCATGCTAATAAATGACGGCCAACGAGAAAGAGGGAGATTCGTGATCCAACTATCCTGAATGACATCAACCGAGGAGCCCTCACCAATCATCCATGATATATTGCTCCGAATAGATGGAGCATGATGACACACCTTCCAAAAACAGGAATACCGTCGCAAAGGCTAATGATCCATAGTCAGGGACCAATCACCATATCTAGCTCTCATAAATGAACTCCATAAGCCGTGAGGATCAAGGAGAAACCTCGACGCATGTCTCGCCATCAAAGCATCTATCCTCACAATTAGGGACTGAATCCCAAGACCCCCTTCATTCAAAGGTATACAAATCAAATCCCAAGCCTGAAGATGAATAATGTGACAGTCTTGCGTAGAAGCCCACAGAAAGTTCTTGAACCACCACTCTATCCTATGTAAGCAAGTGATAGGGATCATAGTATTAGAGATAATATGCATAGATAGGAACGTATAATCAGGCATATAATTCAGAAAAAAATAAAAAATATTTTTTAATTTGCATAGCTGCACGCGGTTAATCACTGCGTATGGCATACAAAGAGCTTTCTCTGCATCGGTTTCCTCTTTCTTTCTTGGTTTTATTGTGCTTTACATGAACTAAGTGGGATCTGCCACTTCTTTGGATTATCTCAAAAATTAAAGCTACATATACCTTTTTATAGAGAAAAAAATTATCATGCTTTACGTGAACTAGGACTTATATTCCCACCGCCCGATATGGAATAGAGCTCACATTCTTCGTATATGAAATATGTTCATATTGAGATTCTGAACCAAGTAAAACTCTATTAAATCTTTATCTTTTTGCTTAAAATTGATCAAACTAACTGATGCGAGATAAAATTGTCTCTGCATCAATTAACAAACATGACAGATAGCAAGATCCACTTATGTGCTCTGGTTCGCCAACTGTTACATTTAAAAGAAGTTTACTCCTTATTGCATAAAAGGATAGCTGCGCTAACTACCATCTTCATACCTCGGCAAGACCGAGCCATCTCCGAATCTTGGTAGAACCGAGCCATCTCCGTACCTCGGAAGGGCCGAACCATTCTGTACCTCAGCAGGACCGAGCTATCTCCAAACCTCGGTCCTAACCCCTAGCAGGACCGAGCATTCTCCAAACCTCGACAAGACCGAGCTTTGGCTCCTCATGATAAACATCATACTCACCCCAATCGCATCAGACATAGCTGCGCCACCTGCCATCTACGTGCCTCAGCAATGCCAAGTCATATCCATTCCAGAAAATTCAAAAAATTTATGAAGAGAAAGAAGTTTGGAAAGAGAAAACAATTCACCAAAGGGGATCATAACAAATAAAAGAAAAAGAGTGAACCTCCTATATGCCATGAGTGCAAAAAGCCTAGACATACCAGACCGGAGTGTTCACAATTAAAGAAAGGATCCAAAAGAGTAAAGAAGAAAGTAATGTTGGCTACATGGAGCGATAGTGAAATCACAAGTTCAGAAGATGAAGAGAAAACTGAAGTCGCCAATGTATGCTTCATGGCTGATGATAATGAGGTAAGTCATATCTTTCTAGATGACTTTATTTTCAATGAACTGCATGGTGCATTTTATGAACTTGTTGATGATTTTGCAAACTTAAGTTCAAAGAACAAAGATTTGAAAAATAAAATTAAAAATATCAC
Source organism: Calamus simplicifolius (assembly GCA_900491605.1). Taxonomy (NCBI): domain Eukaryota; kingdom Viridiplantae; phylum Streptophyta; class Magnoliopsida; order Arecales; family Arecaceae; genus Calamus; species Calamus simplicifolius. The sequence goes on along the minus strand of UESW01004636.1, from coordinate 38,716 downwards.
TCTTGAAAAAGAAAGAATTTCAAAAGACAATGAATCATTGCTAAAGGAAAACCAAGATTTGAAAAATAAAGTAAATATATTAAAATCAATTATTGATAAATTTACATTAAGTTCAAAAAAATTGGAAATGATATTAAATAGTCAAAGGGTTGTTTACAATAGAGCTGGTATTGGATATAATCCTTTTGAATGACAGGTTTTTAAAAAATATTTATGTGCATGCTGATGATTCTACTAAAATTATATGCTTTAAATGTGAAAAATTATGACATAAAGTTTATGCTTGTCACACATACAATGTGAAAAAAATATGGGTTCCGAAATGAACTATTTTAACTAACCCAAAGAACCCAAGAAAACTTGGGTACCTAAGAGCAAAACTTAAAATTGTGTATGCAGGTGTGTCTTGCTACCTGAGCAACTAAAAGACAATGGTACTTGGACAGCGGGTGCTCAAGTCACATGATAGGTGATGAATCACAATTCATCACTTTGGAGGCAAAAGATGGAGGTGTTGTTACTTTCGGTGATAATGGCTAAGGAAAAATAATTGGCATTGGCAAAATAGGTATCACACCTCATGCTTATATTGATAATATCTTACTTGTGAAATGACTGAAATATAATTTACTAAGCATTAGTCAATTATGTGACAAAGGATTTAAAGTTACATTTAAATCATCCTTATGCATTGTTAAAAATCCTGTTAATGAACATATGAAATTTGTTGGCCATAGGCATGGTAATATATATTGTTGATTTAAATGATTTGCATGATCAAAATGTTGATTGCCTAGTTGCTACGAATGATAACTGATAATAGTTGGTTATGGCATCGTAGGCTAGCTCATGAAAGCATGGATTTATTATCTAAATTAATTAAAAAGGATTTAGTGCATGGTTTGTCAAAACTCGTTTTTGAAAAAGATAAGATTTGCAATGCTTGTCAATTTGGAAAACAAACCCGAGTATCTTTTAAATCAAAGAATTTGGTTTCAACCACTAGACCTTTAGAGCTCTTGCATATGGATTTATTTGGTGCTATAAGAACAACTAGTCTAGGAGGAAAAAGATATGGTTTTGTTGTTATTGATGATTTCTCTCGGTTTACATGGGTTTTATTCTTAGCTAGTAAAGACGAAGCATTTTCCGCATTTCAAAAATTGTTTAAAAGAATTACAAATGAAAAGAATTCTTTTGTTTTATCGATACGAAGTGATCATGGAAAAGAATTTGAAAATAAATCTTTTGAAGATTTTTATAATGAAAATGGAATTAAACATAATTTTTTTGCACCAAGAACACCCCAATAAAATGGAGTAGTAGAAAGAAAGAACAGAACTTTAGAAGAAATGACCTGTACCATGTTGTGTGAAAGCAATCTTCCAAAGTACTTTTGGGCTGAAGCTATCAACACTGTATGCTATGTTTTAAATCGTGCATTAATTAAACCTGTTTTGAAAAAGACTCCGTATGAACTTTGGAAAGGAAGAAAACCTAACATAAGTTATTTTCATATTTTCGGATGCCGTTGTTTTGTTTTAAATAATGAAAAATTAAACCTTGATAAATTCGATGTTAAATCTGATGAAGGAATTTTTCTCAGTTATTCTTTATATAGTAGAGCCTTCAAAGTTTTCAACAAAAAGACTTTAGTAGTTGAAGAATCAATTCATGTTATTTTTGATGAGTCTAATGATCTTCCATTAAGGAAGAGAAAAAATATAAATGATGTAGATGAAATTGAAGATCAACTTAAGGACATCACCTTGAATGATAATGAGGATTCAGATACACAAGAGGTAAATGAAGAAAGCAACACTAATCTACCAGAAGCTTCACAAGGTAATAATGAGTTAGAAAGAGGATGGAGGTACGTTCACAGTCACCCTAAAGATCAAATCATAGGTGATCCAACTCAAGGTATTAGGACTAGATCATCATTTAGAGATACTTATAATAACTTAGCATTTGTATCTAAAATTGAACCTAAATACTATAAAGATGCTAAAAATGATGTTGATTGGATAAATGCCATGCATGAGGAACTTCATTAATTTGAAAGAAATAATGTATGGGCTCTTACTAAGAGGCCTCATGATCATCAAATTATTGGAACTAAATGGGTATTTAGAAACAAATTGGATGAACATGGTAATATAATTAGAAATAAAGCAAGATTAGTAGCTAAAGGTTATAATCAAGAAGAAGGTATTGATTTTGATGAAACTTATGCCCCAGTTGCTAGACTAGAAGCTATTAGATTACTTCTTGCTTATGCTTGCTTTATGAATTTTAAACTGTATCATATAGATGTTAAAAGCACTTTCTTAAATGGATACATTGTTGAACAAGTTTTTATGGAATAGCCACCCGGCTTTGAAAATCACTTGTTTCCAAACCATATATTTAAGTTGAACAAAGCTTTATATGGTTTGAAACAAGCGCTCCGGGCTTGGTATGAGAGATTAAGTAAATTCTTGATCAGTAATGACTTCATTCGAGGAAACATGGATACAACTTTATTCATTAAAAGATAAAATGAAGATATATATTAATTATTCAAATCTATGTAGATGATATTATTTTCGGTGCCACTAATGATTCTTTATGCAAGGACTTTACAAAACTTATGCAGGGGGAGTTCGAGATGAGCATGATGGGATAACTAAATTATTTCCTTCGACTTTAGATCAAACAAAGCAAAGATGGGATCTTCATAAGCCAATCCAAGTGCATCAAGGAAATGATCAAAAAGTTTGTCATGGAGACATCTAAAACTATCGGTACCCCTATGAGCTCATCTTGTAGACTTGAATCAAATAATGCTGAAAAATCTGTTGATCTAAAACTTTATAGAGGCATGATAGGATCATTATTGTATTTAACTGCCAGTAGACCTGATATCCTATCATTGTTTGTATGTATGCTAGATTTCAAGCTTATCCTAAAGAATCACACTTGCTTGTTGTTAAAAGGATATTTAAATACTTAAATGGAACTATAAATTTAGGACTTTGGTATGACAAACAATCTAGCATTGACTTAATAGGATACACATACTCAGATTTTGTTGGATGTAAATTAGACAGAAAATGAACTAGTGAAACTTGCCAATTTCTTGGTGTTAACTTAGTAGTCTCATGGTTTAGCAAAAAGCAAACTTCAGTAGCATTGTCTACGGTCGAGGCCGAATACGTTGCAGCTGAAAGTTGCTGTGCTCAAATCTTATGGATTAAGCAGCATCTAGAAGACTATGGCATCAAACAAAAAGGCATTCCAATAAAATGTGATAACACCAGTATAATTAATTTAACCAAGAATCACATCCAACATTCAATAACTAAACATATAGAAATTAGACATTACTTCATTAGGGATCATGTAAACAATGGTGACATTATAATTGAATTTTTATGTACTGAAAAACAACTTGCTAAATTTTTACTAAACCCCTTGAAGAATCTAAATTTTATGAAATTAGAAGAGAACTTAGTATGATTGATCCTTTTATTTAGTAAACTATCTTGAATAATTATTAATTATGACTATTGAGTGTTGCATGACTTTTCTTAAAACATTTAAATCAAATCCATTCATGAACCAATCTTTTCAAGCACATTTATTGCTATTGTCTTTAGTGCATCAGTTGGCTAGGGAGTTGACCGCTTTAATTGATTCCTTGCCACCAGTAACCTTTTCATATTCACTCCTTAAACCAACCGGCCACCTCTCTTTTCACCTTATCTTTAAGACACTTAACTGATCAGGCAAGCAGAGAATAAACCTCCAGCAGTCAACTACTTTTGGATTTTCTATATAAGTCAACTACCAACCGGTTCATCTCACTCCACTTCTTCAAAATGTCTTCTTCTCCTTTAAATCGATCACTTTTCATTCAAACCGGCTCCTTCCATTCCTCTCATTCAATCTCTCACTCTTTCCATTCATCTTCAAGAAAGAAAAGGAAGATGGCTCCTAAGAAGAAATCACTTCATTCAAGGGAAGAAGATCCCTCCGATCTTCATAGGAAGACCACTTCTTCTTCTTTGCAAAGCTCTTTTCCATCTAATACTCAAATCTCTACTAGAGCCTTGCCAATGAAAGGTTAGTAGACTTTAATTTTCTAAAATAAGAAGGATTTAAGTTAGGTAGGTTGTTTGCTACTCAAGGATGGACTAGTTTATTATCAACCAAAAAGCCTATTTATCCCGAATTAATCCGTGAATTTTATGAAAACATTATCTTTGGAAATGGAACCATAACCTCTTATATTAAAAAGATTAAGATAGAACTTGATAGTAAAATGCTAGGTTCTGCCTTAGGCATTCCATCTGAAGGTGTTTTAGAAATTTTTCCTAGTGAAAAAGGCTATAAGCTTGCCATGTTTCTTGACTTAGAGGATGGTGAAGCCGATAACATAGTAAACCTTGATGCTAATATGCTTTCTGTTGAGAATAGATTACTTTATAGTATCATTGCAAAAATCTTTGCCCCTCGAGCAGGATCTTTTAATGCTGTAACTGATTGAGACATTTGTATTATGTATGATATCCTAGTAAAAACACCTCTAGATTTTCCTAAGCTTATGATATCTATCATGAAAGAAGCCTTAAGTAGATCCAAAGCTGCATTGCCATATGGTATGTTTCTCACTTATGTTTTTGAATTATATAATGTAAAATTTAAGGGAGAACCTATTGTAGCCAAGCGTAATGGTGTCTGGACCAAAATTAGGACTAGGACAGGTGAAAGACCTGCCCTTCAACCAAGTAGCTTACCACCATCTAACCTACATCAACTTGCTTGTCCTTCACCTAATTTCTTTAATTTTGATTTTCATCAACCTAATCCTTTTCTAGCCACCATGACTGAACCAAATCCTTTTCTAACTGAGCCGCCTGATGTTAATACACCTGGACCATCTCACTATAATGATAACTCTGCTCCTATTCATCCCACCATTTAGATATATGAAGAATAGATTCAATGAATCATTCATGAATTATCTATTGCCCAATCCAGTAGGAGTATCGGGGATAGTGGATCATCCGTCAACGATTATACCTTGGTACCCCACATATCCACAGTCTTTGAGACCCTTTCTCAAGTTGTGATAAGCCAAAATTAACTTGTTCATGACATGCAAATTCTTAATGGATGAGTCTTACACCAGAACGAGACTATTATGGGTTGTATTCTAAATGAGATTGATTTGTTAAAATCCAAGCTTGAGAATTTTGAGACAAAAGCAGAATGGATAACCTTTCAAATGCATGCAAATGAAAGCTAGACCAGGGATGCCTCAAATGCTGTTGATCACTGGACCACATCTATTGCGAGGCTCATAAACCTCATGGAGGAACATCTTGCTTCTTTTGCTCCTTTAGTGTTTCCTCCAGATGTATCTTACTCGCATCCTCACCTCTAGTCATCTCCGCCTCAACCAAAAAGAGACAAGCCTGGACCCTCTCGCCAACCAGACAGATCCTCAACTCAACCTTCTGTAATCTCTTCTGATGATGAAAAATGAATGACTATGTGATGAATGTTTTGTAATATTTGCCTAGACTATGTAATGCTTTCTACTTGAGTCTTAGACCTAAATGTTTTATATGAATGATATAAGTATGAATGATGTACACATTTTATCTTAATGCATTATGCATCGATAAACAAATTGAATTCTTGCACATTCTTCAATCATCTTTTTGATCAATGACAAAAAGGGGGAGAAGGATAATGCATATATTGAGATAATAGAGAAAATAAAACACTCCATATATTCAAATTGACAGGGGAGAAAATATTTATTGGAATGCATTAGCGAAAAGGATTTCCTAATACATTCTATGCATTCTACATTCCTGTTTGTTTAAAGTATTTCCTATGTTTTTTATGCATACTTAAGGGTTTTGTCATCATCAAAAAGGGGGAGATTGTTGGCCCTAGATTGATTTTGATTACAAAACAATTAAGTAAGGACTAATTTTATTTATTATGGAGACTAAGATTAATGCAGGGAAGTACAAGTGCCTTATAATGAGCCTCATCAAACAAAATTTTATGAATGAATGCTTCTAGCTGGTTAACCTTTAATTTAGTTAACTTGGGATGTTTCCCAGCTAGCTATGTTGCCTCTTAAGTTAGCTATTTTAGTTTGGTTCTATGCCTAGCCGAACCATGCTTGAAAATATTTAACTAGGAAGCTAGCTTGTTTCCTCTCTTAGCTAGCTTGTTTGCTTTGTTCTACTTTTCTCTTGCTCTGTGCCTAGCCGAACCATGCTTGAAAATAGTTAACTATGGAGCTAGCTTGTTCCTTCTCTTAGCTAGCTTATTTGCTTTGTTAGTTAACTACTTTTCTCTTGCTTTGTGCTTGGCTAGTTCATGCTTAAAAATAGTTAACTATGGAGCTAGCTTGTTCCTTCTCTTAGCTAGCTTGTTTGCTTTGTTAGTTAATTACTTTTCTCTTGCTTTGTGCTTGGCCGGTTCATGCTTAAAAATAGTTAACTATGGAGCTAGCTTGTTGCCTTTTTGAGCTAACTAATTTGCTTTGTAAACTAACTACTTTTTGGGCAGATTTTTCTTGGTCGTGTGAATTCAAGAAAGAGTTAGCTAAGAAGCCTTTCTACCTAACTACTTTATGGCTGGTCATCCCTCAAGCCGTGTAGTGTTTGTTTCTAGCTAACTAAAATTTAGTTTTAGCTAGCTTGTGGACTCAAGCCTTTCCTTCATGACCGTGAGCTATTTGGATCTAGTTAACTGAAGCTAAGCTTCATCTAACTAATGGGCTGTAGAACTCTCTCTTTGACTGTGTGGATTTCAAATGAGATAACTAAATTAGCTTTCAGCTAGCTATTCTTCTACCTGGCCGGTCACTCTTTTGAAGTAGTTAATTGGGAATTACTTTCAGCCAACTACTGATATTCATTGCAAGCTTTGGACATGCTCTCTCTCTCTCTCTCTCCTTAATTCTATTTTCAGCTAAACTGACTTTTGATCTCTTGGATTATGGCAGAGATCTTCCTTCCTTAAATGGGTTCAGTGCATTCAATGCTCAAGAAAAATATTTTACAATGGTTATATTTTTTTCTGTTTTACTTTCCATTTATTCTAATTGAGTCTAACGGATATTTTTTATGTTGAAATGCTTTAAATAGATGAGAAAGAAATTCAAGAAAGGAAGAGCTTTTATTACATATTTTTCTGAGTTATTGAAAGCAAGTTTCTGCGTGTTGAAGTTGAGAAATCTTAAAGATTATTCACTACTCAACCGTCCAAATCCATTAAAGCCTCCAAGCATTCAAAGCTTCAGCTACCTGAGAGATCTACATTTATTGCTGAAGATTTGCTACAAAAATTATAAAGTATTATTTTTAATATTTGCTCAATTTAGGAGCTGTTTGTTCTTAAATATTCTGAACATATTTCTTGTAAAAGGGTTAGATTTAACCCTTGGTTATTGTTTGGCTTCCTTGTGCTGTAAACAAGAGGACTAGCCGGGTAAGGCTAGGGGTTTGGCTTCCTTGTGCCGTAAAACAAGAGGACTAGCCGGGGAAGGCTAGGGGTTGTAATCGTTGTGATACGATTGGAGTAAAAATTTTCAAAGGATTTTTGGGGAGTGGACGTAGGTGCTGGGTTAGCACTGAACCACTATAAAAATCCTTTTGTTTGATTGTTTGCCTTGTCTCTGAGATATTATTGTGTGCACTTCACTATACCGCTACCAAATAAATTTTGAAATACCCAATTCATTCCCCTCTTGGGTTGCTACATCTGGGCAACAAAAATTTTAACATAATTCATCTTGAACTATTACTTCATTTCAACTATTTCAAGAGATCAAAAAAATTTGTATCCAATAATTCATACTCTTCAAATCTCAAAACTCAATTCAAAATATCAATTCAAATAAGCTCTTACCAAGTTAATTAGGCTCCTCCTGAGTAAGATAACCCCCCCTATATATGTGTATACAAATGAAAGTCCATATGCATATACAACTCTCCCCCTTTTTTGTCATCAACAAAAAAGTTAAGAAAGCATGGGGTTTATCTAGCTCAGATTGAGATTTAAATCAATCAAAATAAGAATTACACATCACAGAATTTCAAGAAGATCAAAGAAATTTCATTGGGTTACGAAAAGTTCATACATTGCATTCACATCCATTGATTACAAATGATCAAGTGAAAATAGAAACAAAGTGTGATACCATAAACATACGATAAGATAATATAATTTAACAATCCTAAGTACAAGCTAATGTTATGACCTAACTTTCAACAAATTTCTAAGTGTAAAATATGAAAGTCCTAATATCTAAAGATAGAATTGATTCGATTGGCTTGGCTTGGCTGGAGCAGCAAGAAAGGAAGGGATTTTTTACTACTAATCAAATCTTAGAAGTCTCTTTAATTCTTCTAAAATCTTTTCCATTCTCTCCTCTTGAGTCTTGAAAAATCCATTGATCAATTCTTCAACCTTGGTTCCTACCTTCTCAATGTTGACTTGGAGTTTAGCAATGGCGTTGGAGAAGACATTAGAGTCATCAGCAATTCCCTTGATTTTGTTAAAAATATTTTGCAATTCTGTCTTCAAATCATTAGCAGAGGTACTGATTGACCTTTCAATCTTATCAACTTTCTCTTTCAGGGCATAAACCAACTGCCTAATGCTTAAAAGATGATCTCGCAAATCCTCTTTAATTCTTTCTTCTTGCTCAGTCAATGCGGATTTCATAACTTCTTTAATTTGCAATAGCTAATCTGGAGTGAAAATAGAGAAAACAAGGGAAGGTCCACAGGGTGCTGCCGATGGAGGTGCTGAAGAAGAACTTGATCCAGATGGAGCAAAAGAAGGTCCAAGAGCAAAGGGTCTAACTACTGAAAGCCCAAGGACCTCCTTAATAATGTCATCATCATTCGCTGCTCTGACTCCTCTTATTAGCATAGGGACATCAGATTGTCTCCTTCTTTAACATTGGTCATTTAACTTTCTAAAGCCCATTCAGTGATGAGTGGAGATGCTATAATAGTTAGTATGCCTTAGCTTTTTCTGAGGCTCATTCTCAAATATGTTTACCCCTTGGCTCCAAAAAATTAAAGTTAAAACCATCCCATAGATAGGGTGGACCTCTTCTTATTTGCAGCCTCTGCCATGTAACCAACATCATACCAGCCAAATTTAATGGATGTTCATTAATCACACAGTCCATGATAAGCACATCCCTTTCTAAAACATACTCAAATCTCTCGGTTTTTGGAAATAAAATTCTACTGCATATGTTGTGTAGCAATCTCAATTCTAAAGACAATTGATTAGCCATAATTTTCATAAAATTAGTGACCTCTCTCCCTAACATTCTTGACAAAGCTTCACCTCTATCACTGTGTTGATTAGCAGTCATCCCAACAACAGGTATTTCCAAAATATTACCCAAAATTTCTGAAGTAATATGAACTCGAGTGCCTCTCACATAGCTTGCCAATCCACCATCTCCTCTACTGACATTCCTCACTGGACGATGCATGGACCGTCTCTCGGTAGTGACGGTGACTCCAATGGTGGAAGCTCAGCATTTGGGGGCCACTGAGATCAAGGGAGTTGAGAATCAAGGATTTTAGGAAGCTTAAGAGAAGTAGAGAGAATTTTGGAAGATTTTGGAGATGATTTAGTTTAAAGAAGTGTCGGCTCTGCCATAGATATATTGACTGGGGATTACTTAGAGTTGGCTCCCGTAAAGCGAGGTGTCGGCTCTAAATCGCTATAATAGTTAGCCCCCGAAATAGAGTCAGTTCTAATGAGCAGACAAAGAGTCCAATTAATTAGAGTCGACTTCAACTTCAATAGAGTCGGCTCTACAACAGTTTCAGTAAAAAATAAGAGTTTCAAAGAATTTGAAACCTGTCAATGTAAGCATTAAACTCTAGATTAATTTTTCTTAAAACATGGGAGATCAAGGAATCAAACATCTAGATGATTTTTCTTAGAACCATAAGAGAATTTTCAAGAAAATTGATTGAAGTCTAGATAATCATTCTTAGGAGTTTCAAATCTATTATAATGGATCACAAAATCCTAGTTCTCCTCTAAGATAACAAAATATCTCTTCACTTAAGGGTTTTGTAAATATATAAGCTAATTGTTCATCAGTACATACATAATCAAGATAAACATCATTGTTAGCAACATGTTCTCTAATGAAATGATGTCTAATCTCTATGTGTTTGGTTTTTGAATGTTGAATAGGGTTCTTAGTCAAATTTATTGTGCTAGTGTTGTCATACCTAATTGAAATTCTATCAAGTATGATGCAATAATCTTCAAGTTATCGCTTAATCCAAAGGATTTAAGCACAGCAACTTTCAGCAGCAACATGTTCAACTTCAGCAGTTGATAATGCAACTAAATTTTGATTTTTCCTAAATCAAAAGATTAAATTACTACCTAAGAATTGGCATTCACCACTAGTGCCTTTTCTATCTAGTTTACAATCAGCAAAATCAGAATTAGAATACACAATAAGATTAAAAGGTGAGTCTCTACAATATCATAATCCTATATTTTTAGTATCACTTAGATATCTAAACATTCTTTTTACAGCAATTAAGTGAGATTCTCTAAGATCATATTGATATCTAGCACATAAACATAAAAAAAATATAATATCAGGTCAACTAGCTATTAAATAAAGTAGAGAACCAATCATACCTCTATAAAGCTTTTGATCTACGTTCTTACCATCTTCATCTTTATCGAGTTTGCATGAAGAACTCATTGGTGTGCCAAAAGGTTTAACAATTTTCATACCAAACTTCTTAAGAATTTTCTTCATGTATTTTGTTTGATTAATAAAAATTTTCTCTTTTCTTGTTTGATTTAAAGTCCAAGAAAGAAATTCAGTTCTCCCATCATGCTCATTTCAAATTCTTCCTACATTAGCTTTGCAAAGTCTTAAAAAAGAAGATTGTTAGTAGCACCAAATACTATATCATCAACATAAATTTGCAACACTAATAAATCTTTTATTTTATTTTTAAAAATAGAGTTTTATCAATATTACCTCTAAAAAAATTATTTTTAATTACAAATTTACTAAGTCTATTATACCAAGCTCTAGATGCCTACTTTAAACCATAAAGTACTTTGTGTAGTTTAAAAATATGATTTAAAAATTCATGATATTCAAAACTAGGTGGTTATTCAATATAAACTTTCTCATTTATAAAACCATTCAAAAATACACTTTTTACATTCATCTAAAATAAATTAATGTTCATGCAATATGCAAATGCAAGTAATAACCTTATGGCTTCTAATCTAACAACAGGTACAAAGGTTTCATCAAAATTGATATCTTTTTCTTGATTATATCCCTTTGCAACTAATCTAGCCTTATTTCTAACAATGGTGTCATCTTTATCTAATTTATTTCTAAATATTCATTTGGATCCTATAATTGGATAATCTTTAGGGCTATTAACTAAGGTTCATACGTTATTTCTAGTAAACTAATTTAATTCCTCTTGCATGGCTAACATCCAATAACTATCCTTTTTAGCTTTCTTAATTGTTTTGGGCTCTATATGAGACACAAAAGTAAAATGTTTATTGATATTTCTTATGAATGATCTAGTTCTTACTCCTTGAGATGGATCACCTATGATTAGGTCCTTTGGATGATCATAAGCATATCTTCAATCTCTAGATAGATCTGTATCATTACGAGTAGTGTCAATATCATCATCCTTAGGTGATCATCATCTTTAGCTTCAGGTTCATGATCTAAATATACATCAACATTCAGTTTTTTCAAAATCTCTTCCAAGAATATTAGTATCTTCCTCATTATCTTTCTTTTTCGAACTTGATGTAAAGACTCATCAAACACTACGTGAATTGACTATTCTACAATCAAATACTTCTTATTAAACACTCTATATGCTTTGCTAGACATAGAATAACCTAAGAAAATACCTTCATCTGACTTGGCATCAAACTTTCCTAGTTGTCCTTTCCATTGTTATGAATGAAACATCTATGTTGCTGCCAATCCACTTGCGGTGAGCACCGATGGGCGGAGATCTCCACAGATCGTCGGAAGTAGTCGCTCGAAATACAAAGGGAGCGCCTTCTTCTCCGGGAACCTGCACAAAGTCCCGGACCGGTGGTGCCGATGGGGACCCTCCGACGCTCAAGTCAGTGGCTTGTAGAATAGTTGTTACAATAAGGGAGTAGAGATTTTGTCCCCCTGCTTTGTAAGCTAAGGTCCTTTTTATACCTATCGTTAGAGCTGCTGGGTCTCCCTTTTGTTAGGATAAGCTTTATGAACGGTACGCGGGTGTGCCGCGTTGCTGAATAGGTGCCGGGAATATTGGCGACTGTACTGTGTGTAGGTAACCGCCCATGATTTCGATGAAATAGATGAGCGAGATATGCGGCAGTTGGTGCCTCAAATTCCTGGGTCCGGTATCCGAGATTGGTTCCGCTATATTAGGTAAACATGCACTACAGAGCAGCAAGGGTGAGGCCAAGCTAGAGGCCAAGGCCGAAGCTAGAGGCTGGGGCTGAAGCTAGGGGCCGAGGCGAGGGTGAGGCCGTAGCTAGAGGCCGAGGCCGAAGCCAAAGGCCAAGGCCGAAGCCAGGGGCTGAGGCGAGGGTGAGGCCGAAGCTAGAGGCCAAGGCCGAAGCCAGAGGCCGGAACCGAAGCCAAGGGCCGAGGCCGAAGCCAGGGGCCGAAGTGAGGATGAGGCCGAAGCCAGAGGCCGGGACCGAAGATAGGAGCCGAGGCCGAAGCCAGGGGTCGAAGCGAGGATGCCGATGCCAAAAATGAGCTATCAACTCATTCGGCTCTAGAAATTGCGCAAGGTGTTATGCTACCGCACAGAGGATGTGATCAGCCATATCAGATGCCTCCACCCCTGATATGGGTGGGCATATAGTTGCCAGTGAAAGGGGTGTTAATATCCATCAGGTGGCTGATCTCCGTGCCATCATTTCGTCTATTCAGGCTGTTGGGATTGGGTAAGATTTTTCTCGAGCGAGGAGTTGTAAAAAGGTAGGCATCCTCATTGCGGTGAGGTCACCGCTACCTCTTTATTGGTGGTGTTTTTCATGTTTCTCACGCCGAGTGGTTTCCAGAGCGGTCTCCAATAGAAAGTGAGCACATGGCCAAACCGAACATCGACAGGATGATTTGAAATGGGGGTATAAAAGGGAAAAATCATCCCTATCTTATGCTTTTCACCTTTTCTTGCGTTATAATCTATCAACTTGAATCTGCAAGCGCTCATTCATCTCCTATTTCCATTTATCTTCCGAGCTTTCTTCTTCAATCTCGGTTCAAGTTCTTCAGGTTAGTCCTCATGGCTTCTTTACCTTCCTGTTCTCTTTCCGATCTTGGGGATAATTCCCCTGTTCCTTCATAGCCTTCCCCTTCTCTGGAGCTTAGCTGGTCCTCTTCATCCTCCAACCATGCTCCATTGGAAAGGTGGCAAGCAACCGGACAACCCGCGGCTGGAATTCATCCGACCGTCGGACGGGCCCCACCCCGGTGCCGACCGGCTATCGCCGGTCCGTCCATTGCTGCCAAGGAGTCCCCTGAATGGGCTGCCTCCACCATGTTGGCCCAAGACATCTTGAACCTTAGAGCCAAGTATAGTTTCCCGCCTAACATTCGTCTGTCCTACCCTACTCCTGATGACAGGGTAACTTCTTCCTGTCCCGGGAGGGTTGCCTTGTATGGAGCTTTCTTTAAGGCGGGGCTTCGGTTACCCATCCACCCTTTCATCCTCAACCTCTTAGATAGGTACCCCTTGGCACTTGCATAGTTAGTCCCAAATTCTATCCGAACCATCGTCGGCTTCATGGTACTTTGTCACTTTCATGGTATAGAGGCTAACATCTCTTTGTTCCGTAGCTTCTACACTCTTCGCAAACAAGCGGGGTGGTGGTCCTTTACTCCTAGACCCACTAGGATTCTTAGACTATATCTTCCCACATCCATCAAAGGTTGGAAAGATAGGTTCTTTTTTGCCGACGTTGAGGGGGTGAATGGAATCTGGGGAACACCCAACACTGACACAAATAGAGACTCTTCTGTACTTTCGAGGGATCGAATGGCATTCAGGCAGCTTTTGACTGCCAACATCCCTCGGTGCAACCAGCTTTTAATCGAAGAGAACCTCGTCTTGCTGGCCTCATTCCGTCCATCGGTGAGTGGCTGATTACTCACCTCGCTTTATCTGTCCTTCTCCTTCCTTCCCTTTTCTTCTCTCTTCCTTTTTTTTCTTCTTTTTTTTTTTAACACTCTTCTTTCCTTTTCCTTGATACAGGAATGTCACCATTAATTCACAAGATAAGACATGCTGCCACAAGGAAAAGGAAGGTCAAGGTGGATGGGACCCCTATCGAGAGGAGGGCCGTTACCAAGATTGCCAAGAGGATTGAGGTCGGAGAGGCCTCTGGAAGGGGCGAGATGGAGGGAAGGGCTAAGGTTGGAGAGGCCTCGAGCGGGAGCGAGGTGAAAAGGGCCAAAGCTGGCAGAGCCCTAGGAAGTGAGGCAGTAAGGGCCGAGGCTAGAGAGGTATCAAGGCAGAACAAGGTAGGGAAAAGAGATCTACCTCATTCGCCTTTACCAGTACTGCATTCATCTCCTATTGATGTAATCAACACATCTCCGGAGAAGGGGACTAAAGAGCCGTCACCACGGCCCATGGCCACCGAAGCAGAACCGACCAACTCAGCTACAAGGCCAACTCCGGGAGCTGGCTTATCTCCCGAAGGGGCAGCGACCGAGGCATCTCTGCCAGTAAAGGCGCCAGGGGGGCTAAGTCGGGGGCTGAGTCCTTGCCTGTAGCCATGTGGCCAGTGGAGGGGGATGGCATCGATCCCTCATTTCAATCAATTCTGACGCGCCATAGCCGTTGGGCCGAGTGGACATTGGCCCAGGCTTTGGTGCCCGAGCTGCAAGGGTTCCTTCGACACCAAGGGAGATCTACCTTCTTCCGAGAGGTGTCCGTGGCGCATCTTTGGGTAAGTATTATTCCATTGTCAAAACTTTTGTGACTGTTTCTTTATCTAACGAAGCAATCCGATCAGGCATTGAATTCTATGACCGCCATGAGGGGCCTTTGGTCCTAGGCCGAGGCCGCTCTCGATCAATATGTGGAGTAAATTCGAGAGATTCGGGCTAGAGTGGAGAGGGCCAAGGCAGTCCTGGAGGGGGCCCGGGCAGAGACGGCTCGGGCACAAAAAGCTGAAGTCGAAGCCGAGGCTGCCCGACTTCGTATCTTGGCCCGGGCTGAGAAGGCGGAGGAGGCGCTCGAAGTGGCTTAGCGCCAGGCGGCCAATGAGCTTGACAATGTTCAGGTGGCAGAGGAAAAGCAAAGGGTGGCCAAAGAGAGTCAGAAAGCCGCTAAAGTGAAAATTTACTTGCTACAGCACCGGCTGCACTCTGCCACCATTGAGATCAAAGTGGCCGAGGAGAGGGCCGAGAATGCTGAGGAAATCGCTCGCCAACGAGACGCCGAGGTAGCACATCTGAAGGCGGCAGTGACCGAGGCTGAGAAGAAGGCCACCAAGGTTGAGGAGAAGGTCGCCGAGGCCAAGAAGAAAGTCATCGAGGCCATAGAGGATTTTAGGAAGTCCAAAGCCTTCAGTAGGGAGCTGGCCGAGACAACTGCATTTGCATACGATGGTAGCTTCCAAGACTGCAAGGAGAAAATATGCAGACTCTATGGCCTCGAAGGAATTGAAGAGCTGGAGCTGGATGAAGTGCCCGAAGATGATGACTTAGCTCTGGCTCAACCTTAGTTTCTTTTGTTTTCTTTATATTGTATCAAGTCTGATTTGATAGGTAGTTTTGTAACTTTCATTAGCAATGAAAATTTCTTGCTCAATTCTCATTTTGATTTGCATCGTAACCAATTATCAATGATTGGATATGAATAAGCCGTAGTGGCTGCTATCAGGGTCGTAGGCAGTCATAGATAATAACCACACTTGTGTGACCTGGTGGTCTTGACAAATGACCTCGCACCGCGGGCTATCGACACCGGAGGGTAGCACCGATGCGAAGTCGATTAAGGGGCTATTGACACGAGGTTGGGTGGTGCCATGGCACAGCTAGGCCAACACATACGTGGGGTTGGGCCTTTTGAAGAGTTAAACTTCCAATACCGATGCGGTGTCAGTTTTCATGTGCCGATGCGGAGTCGAGTTAAGACGCCGATGCGGAGTCGAGCTAGGGTGCTGACGTGGAGTCGAGCTAGGGTGCCGATGCGGAGTTGAGCTAAGGTGCCGACGCGGGGTCGAGCTAAGGTGCCGATGCGGAGTTGAGCTAGGGTGCCAACGCGGAGTTAAGCTAATACGTCGATGGGAGGCTCAGGCTTAGAGTACCGAGGGGAGACTCAGGCTTGGAGTGCCGACGCGGAGCCGGGCTTGGAGGCTTAGAGTGCCGAGAGGAGACTCGGGCTTAGAGAGCCGAGGGGAGACTCGGGCTTGGAGTGCCGACACAGAGCTGGGCTTGGAGGCTTAGAGTGCCGAGGGGAGACTCGGGCTTAGAGAGCCAAGGGGAGACTCGGGCTTGGAGTGTCGACGCGGAGCCGGGCTTGGAGGCTTAGAGTGCTGAGGGGAGACTCAGGCTTAGAGAGCCGAGGGGAGACTCGGGCTTGGAGTGCCGATGCGGAGCCGGGCTTGGAGGCTTGGAGTGCCGACGCGAAGCTGGGCTTGGAGGCTTAGAGTGCCAAGGGGAGACTCGGGCTTAGAGAGCCGAGGGGAGACTCAGGCTTGGAGTGTCAACGCGGAGCCAGGCTTGGAGGCTTAGAGTGCCGAGGGGAGACTCGGGCTTGAGTGCCGAGGGGAGACTCGGGCTTGGAGTGCCGACGTGGAGGTGGGCTTCGAGGGAGAAGCAGGATCACTCAAAAACATGTCACTAAGAATATTTTGAATAGTACTCCGGCAGGCAGGCCCAAGCTAAGAAAATTAACAAACTACTGATAATACCGTCGTAGGTTGTCTGCGTTCCAAGTGCGGGGAGGGGCTTCCCGTCTAGCCCCTCAACTTTGTATGCTCCATGATGAAGCACCTCTGTGACTCGATAGGGTCCTTCCCATCTTGGTGCTAGCTTGCCTCTTCTGTCGGCTTTGATATTTCAGCCCATCTAAGGACTAAGTCTCCAGGGTGGAACGTCTTGGGTCGTACTCGGGCATTGTAGTATCTGGCCACCCGCTGATGAAAGGCTGCCATATGGAGCCGTGCTCGGTCTTGTAGTTCTGTTACTAGGTCTAGGTTGGCCGCAGCTGATTTGGGTTGTCCCCCTCACTGTACAACTCCGTACGGGGGCTTGGGACACCTATCTCCATAGGAATGACAACTTTGGACCTGAAAACCAGGCTGAAAGGGGTCTCTCCGGTGGGGGCTCGCGGTATTGTGTGGTAGGCCCACAGCACACTGGGGAGTTCTTCCACCCATCGTTCTTTGCAGTCATCTAGTCGGGCCCTAAGTCCTTGAAGGATAATGTGGTTGGTCACCTCGGCCGCACCGTTGGTCTGGGGATGCCCCACAGAGGTAAACCATTGATGAATGCCTAGCTCGGTGCAGTACTCGCGGAAGGCCGTGTTGTTGAACTGCCGGCCGTTGTCAGTGACAAGAGTATGCGGTAGCCCAAACCGGCATATTATAGATTTCCAAAAGAAGGATCTCACCTTTCCCTCGGTAATCTTGGCGAGCGCTTCGGCCTTGATCCACTTGGTGAAATGGTCGACGGCTACCAGTAGGAATTTGCATTGATCGGAGGCCGGAGGGAATGGTCCCAGGATGTCCATACCCCACTGGGCGAAGGGCCAAGGTGTAGCCAGGGAGGTCAACTAAGACATCGGTTGGCGTTGGACGTTTGCATGGCGTTGGCAACTGTCACATCTCTTGACGAGCTCTGACGCATCCTCCCTCATTGTTAGCCAGTAGTATCCTTGTCGTAAAGCTTTGTACGCCAGAGCTCTGCCCCCCAGATGACTTCTGCATATGCCTTCATGTATTTCCCGCAGAATGTAGTCTGCTTCTGTGGGGCCGATGCATTTAAGGACCGGGTACGAGAATGATCTTCGATAGAGCTTTCCGTCCATCATCAAAAACTTCGAGGCCCGTCTCTTGAGCAGCCTAGCCTCAGTTGAGTCCTCGGGAAGGGCGCCGTCAGTCAGGTACCGGATATAAGTGTCCATCCATAAGGTTCTTGCTCGACCGGTAGGATCTCCTCCGCAGCTTTGATGCTTGGGACTTCTAGATGCTCCACGTAGGTTCTTCCCAACGTCCCGTCGACCGAGGTAGCAAGTCAGGACAGGGCGTCAGCTCTAGCATTCTCCCCCTGAGGAATGTAGCTGACGCTGAGTAGGCTAAGAGAGAGGCTTGTGACTGCACCATACTCAAGTAACGGAACATAGTAGGATCCCGTGCCTCGTATTCTCCAGTGATTTGGCCAGTGACTAGCTAGGAGTCAGTGAATGCTCTAAGGCGCTTCACCCCAAGCTCCAGGGCCAATCTTATTCCCGACAGTAGGGCCTCATACTCCGCCTGGTTGTTGGTGGCTAGAAAGAGAAAATGGAGAGCGCACTCGGTTACAATTCCGTCCGGGTTGGCCAGGATGAGGCCCGCTTCGCTCCCTTGGGAATTTGATGCTCCGTCCACATGAAGGATCCATTCATCCTCTCCAGTCCTAGGAGTTGGGTTTGCATGGGAGTCTTCTGGTTGCTCCTCGCCCCAGGTGCATTCGACCAAGAAATCTATCAGGACCTAAGATTTCATAGCCGACTGGGGATGGAAAGATAGGTCAAATTCTCCCAGCTTAAGTGCCCACTTTGCCAATTAGCCCGAAGTGTCTGGACGAGCAAGAATCCCCTTGAGTGGTTGGTCCGTGACCACCATGATCGGATGAGCTTGAAAATAAGGTCGGAGGCACTGGGCGGATACAATCAATGCGAAGATAATCTTCTCGATTCTCAAATACCTGATCTCTGCGTCGTGAAGCACCTTACTAGTGTAATATACTGGCTTTTGTGTTCCATTGGTATCCATGCAAACCAGCATGAAACTGACCACTTCGAGAGAAGCCGTGAGGTACAGAAGAAGCTCTTCTCCACCCTTTGGCTTGGACAGCAGCGGTGGGGTGGATAAAAATTCTTTCAGTCCCTCGAAGGCCATCTAGCATTCCCTCGTCCATTCGAATCCGTTGACCCTGCGGAGTGTCTTGAAGAAAGGAAAACACCTCTCAGCGGACCTGGACAAAAAGCGGCTCAAGGCTGCCACCCTTCCCGTCAGGCGTTGCACTTCCTTCTTGTTGACCGGAGATCTCATGTCCAGGATGGCTCAGACTTTATCAAGGTTCACCTCGATTCCTCGTTGGGTCACCATGAAACCCAAGAATTTGCCGGCTGTCACCCCAAAGGCACATTTGCGTAGGTTCAGCCTCATCTGGTATCGGCGGAGGTTGCCTATGGTCTTCGTCAGGTCGGCGATATGGTTGGTGGCGCGGACACTTTTTGTCAGCATGTCATCCACATATACCTCCATGTTGTGCCCGATCTGGTCCTCAAAGACTTTATTCATTGCCTTTGGTAAGTGGCCCCTGCGTTCTTCAGTCCGAACGGCATCACCTTGTAACAGTATAGTCCTTTCTCGGTTATGAAAGAGGTAGCTTCCTCATCTGCCGGGTTCACATGATTTGGTTGTACCCAGAGAAAGCGTCCATGAAGTTAAGGGTCTCATGGCCGGACGTAGTATCCACCAGTTGGTCGATCCAAGGCAACATGAAGCTGTCCTTGGGGCATGCTTTGTTGAGGTCGGTGAAGTCTACACACATCCTCCAGCTCCCATTGGCCTTGCGGACCATCATGACGTTAGCCAACCAGTCAGGGTAGCAAACTTTCCGGATATGGCCCGTAGCTCTCAGCTTGCGGATTTCCTCATCGATGGCTTTCTGCCTATCAGGAGCAAAGCTCCTCTTCTTCTGTCGGATAGGCCGGCATTCTGGCTTGAGGTTGAGCTGATGAGTGATTATCTCCTTAGGGATGCCTGGCATATCTGATGACGACCATGCGAAGATGTCGGAGTTGGCATACAGAAAAGCAAGGATTCGATCGCGCGCCTCTTCTGGAAGTAGTGCTCCAATCTGGATGGTCCTCGTTGGGTCCTCCCCCAAGGGGAAGGCTAGGAGGTGCTTGGCTGGCTCCCCTCTCCTCTCCAAGTCTCGGGGGTCGAGTGGTTCAGGCACTGCTGCCGACACCATCTCCTGCGGGCTGGGGGCTAAGTGGCAGCAGAGCGGTGGTGGGCTCTGTTCTCCCTTCATTTCTCCAACCCCTTCGTTGGTGGGGAATCTCACCAGCAATCTCTTGGTAAAGATAACAACATCCAGCAGGTTCAAGCCGAGTCTCCCCAAAATTGCATTGTAAGCCAGTGGGACCCAAACCACCAGGAAGTTCATAAGAACTGTGCTCTGACGCGGTGAGGTCCTGGCGGTAACAGGGAAGGTGACCTCACCCTCCACCCTGACGGAGTCTCCAGTGAAACCCATCAAGAGAGTGGTGACAGGTAGAAGAGAACTTGTATGCAAATTCATTCTAACAAAAGCGTCATAACTCAAGACATTCACTGAACTTCCACTATCAATCAGAATCTACTTTACAGGGTGTTTAGCGATCGTCATGGAGACAACGACGCTATCATCATTCTTATTCACTACTCCTTCTAGATCCCTTTTGGAAAAAGGGATTACAAAGTCTTCTTCCTCCTCTCGCTGTCTTTTTGCACTGCTGCCTGCCCCCCAGGAGATCATGGCCACGGTCTTTTCTATTGGGGCATTGTCTATGCTAATCTGCGATGCGGGAAGTGCCGATGGACCCGCGGTAGTAGGGTTCCCCCTCCGGACGAACTTGCTTAGATGACCTTGCTAAACAAGTTCCTTGATAGCTTTCTTCAAGAGGCAACAGTCTTCAGTGTCGTAGCCATAGTCTCTGTGATATCGGCAAAAGAGCTCCTTGCTGCGGGGGATCCCAGACTTCATGGGGGGCGGACGTCGGAAGTAGGGCTCCTCCTCAATCTCTAAAAGGATGTGAGATATTGGAGAAAGGAGAGGAGTGAACTGCTCCTTGGGAACAAGCGTCTGAGGTCGGTTGTCTGAGCGACGAGGAGGCTCAGACCTCTTGGGTCGTCCTCCGGCAGGCTCCATGGGCATCGGTTTCTAGCTAGAACCTTTGTCGGCCTCCCTCCTGGAAGAGTCTGCCTCGTCGACATGAATGTACTTCTATGCCCGGCTTAGTAGCTCGGCATAGGAGTCGGAAGGCTTCTTATCCAGGGAATATGCAAATCTAGAAGGACGAAGCCCTCACTTTAGGGCTAGGATGGCTACAGAATCCTCCAAGTTATAAACTTCAAGCGCGGCCTCCTTGAACCGAGTGACAAAGTCTTTCAGGGTTTCGCCACTTCTTTGTTGGACAGTAAACAAGCTATCAGCCACTTGAGGAATCTTCCGACATGCATCAAAGTGGGCCAGGAAAGATCGCTCGAGCTATCTGAAGGAATTGATGCTGCGCGATGGAAAACGTGAGTACCATGCATGCACCGCCTTCCACAGTGTGGCCAGAAAGGCCACACACAGGTGAGAGTCTGTCGCTCCTTGGACTTGCATGAGAACCTTGTAGCTCTCCAAGTGGTCCAGAGGATCCATCGTGCCATCGTACGGGTCTAACTGGGGAAGACAGAACCGAGGTGGGACCGGCTCCTCCATGATGTGGCAAGAAAGTGGGGGACGGTGGTCGTAGTCCATCCCGTGAGGGCTAGCGATCCGGTGACTAAGCTCCTCCAATCGCTGGTGATATTCATCAAGTCGTCGTTGGGCCCGACGGGTGGCCTTCATGCCGGTGTCCTCTTTAGAGGAGTCCGAAGACGAGGAAGGGGAAGACTGTCGGTGCAGGGAGTGCACATATCTTGTTTCCTTCTCACCATGCTGCCAGTGGGAGTGATCAGAATGGCGGGAGAGAGATCACCGCCGCTTTAAGGCCTCCCGATGGAGAGGTTCAGGCAGCAAGTGATGGGAGGCCTCAGGAGGAGTCCTGCCCTGATGAGGCTGACTGACTCCCTGACCCTCCTTATGAGGCGGAGGGGGTTGAGGTGGCAAAGGCATGGCGGCAAAGCAGTATTCCTGTAGTCCTCGCACCACCGTCATCAGGTCTTGTACTTGACTAGTCAGGGCATCAAGCCGATCGGACTGGCTAGCCTGCAGTGGTGCAAGAGGCGGAACATGGGTGTTGGCCTCTGATTGTTCAGCCCGCGAGAGGCGTTCCGCTGCATGGCTGGTGGAAGCTTCCTGAGCTCGCGTCGTCACCATCCTCTTCCTTGCAGAAGTCGAGAGGTTGCATATGTGTGAAGGTAAACGTCTGTTTGCCGCCCCCCTACCTAGCGCGTCAATCTATTGCTGCCAATCCACTTGCGGTGAGCACCGGTGGTGGAAATCTCCATAGATCATCAGAAGTAGTCACTGGAAATGAAAAGGGAGCACCTTCTTCTCCGAGAACCTGCACAAAGTTCCGGACTGGTGGTGCCGGTGGGAACCCTCCGACGCTCAAGTCAGTGGCTTGTAAAATGGGAGTTTTACAGTAAGGGAGTAGAGATTTCGTCCCCCCGCTTTGTAAGATAGGGTCCTTTTTATACCTGTCGTTAGAGCCCCTGGGTCTCCCTTTTGTTAGGATAAGCTTTGTGAACGGCAGGTGAGCCATTGCTGAATGGGTGCCAGGAATATCGGCGACTGTACAGTGTATGGGTAACTGTCCGTGATTTCGGTGAAATAGATGAGCGAGATATGCGGCAGTTGGTGCCTCAATCCCTGGGTCCGGTATCCGAGATTAGTTCTGCTATATTAGGGAAACGTGCACTGCAGAGCAGCGAGGGTGAGGCCAAAGCTAGAGGCCGAGGCCGAAGCCAGAGGCCGGGGCCGAAGCCAAGGGCCGAGGCAAGGGTGAGGCCGTAGCTTGATGTAAAGACTCATCAAACACTACGTGAATTGACTATTCTACAATCAAATACATTTCTTATTGAACACTCTATATGCTTTGCTAGACATAGAATAACCTAAGAAAATATCTTCATCTGACTTGGCATCAAACTTTCCTAGTTGTCCTTTCCATTGTTATGAATGAAACATCTACAACCAAATGTTTGAAAATAACTAATGTTTAGTTTTCTATCATGCCATAGTTCATAGAGAGTTTTCTTAAGGATTGATCTAATCAAGGCTCTATTTAGGATGTAACATGCTGTGTTTATAGCTTTCGCCTAGCAATATTTTGGGAGTTGGCTTTCATATAGCATGGTATGAACTATATCTTCAAGAGTCCTATTTTTCCTTTCTACCATCCCATTTTGTTGAGGTATCCTAGGTGATGAAAAATTATGATGGATACTATTTTTAATGCAAAAATCTTCAAACAAATGATTTTCAAATTCAGTTCCATGATCACTTCTAAGAGACACTATGGTAGTGTTTTTCTCATTTGTGACTTTCTTGAAGAATTTCAGAAATACCGAGAAAGTCTCATCTTTGTGAGCTAAAAATAATACCCAAGTGAATCTAGAGTAATCATCTACTATCACAAGACCATATTTCTTTCCACCTAGACAAGTGATTCTTGTAGGTCTAAAAAGGTTCATGTGTAGTAGCTCGAGTGGCCTAGTAGTTGAAATAATGTTTTTGAATTTAAAAGAATTCCTAGTTTGTTTTTCAAATTAACATGCATCACAAACTCTATTATTTTTAAAATCTAATTTTGAAAGACCTTTAACCAAATCTATTCTAAGCAATTTTGAAATCAAGTGTGTTCTCGCATGACCTAATCTACGATGCCATAGCCACCTAATCTCATTTACTTTAGCATTATCAGCAATTAGGTAATGGTTACTTGTAATTTAAGTTATCCAAGTCAATTAAGTATACATTGCCATTTCTATTTCCAACAAAGATAATGCTATATAAATGGGATTAGATACTGTACAAATAGATGCTTCAAAGGAAACTTTAAAACCTTTATCGCATAATTGGCTAATACCGATTAAATTATGTTTCAAGCCATCAACATATAAAATATTTTTAATAAAAATGGATGGAGTTATCTAAATTTTACCAATACCTATGATATGACCTTGACCATTATCTCCAAAGATCACCACTCCACCTCTTTTAGCTTCAAGGATGATGAATTGATCTTTGTCACCCGTCATGTATCTTGAGCAGTCATTGTCAAGATATCATTTTTTTTAATTCTTTGGCTGCAAGACACATCTGTAAAGTAATCACATATTATGTTTAGATACCCAAGCCTTCTTGGGTCCTTCATGGTTAGTAGCAGCAAATATAGTTCCTTTTGGAACCCAAATCATCTTACTTTTATAACCAGCATTTATATAAGAAATCTTATAATTACAAATAGAGGATTTATACCCTTTCTTACCACAACAAAAGCAAAAAAAAAATATCATTTTAAACAGATTTCTTTATAAAAAAATTGTTAACAAGTTTTTGTTTCCTATGTGGTTTGTAACTCAAACCAGCCTTATCAAAAATAGCTCTTTGATTATTCAAAAGTAAGTTGAGTCATTCCAAGATATAAGTAAATTTATCAACAATACTCTTATAGTTTTTAAGTTCATTTTTTAAATTCTAATTTTTAGTAGAAATCATATTTTTCTCTTTCTCTAAAACTTGCTTTTCAGATTTTATCTTTTCAATTTCAATACTAAATTCATCTTTCTTTTTGAGAAGATTTAAGTTTTCAGTTTTCAAAACCTTGTTCTTTGATCCCAAAACTTTAAAATCACTAAGCAATTCATTGAAAGTATCATAAAGTTCATCATATGTAAAATCATAAGTGGGGGTTTCAGAACTTTCGTCTTCTTCATTGGCCATAAGACATATATTAGCAACTTCTTGTTGTTCATCTTCAGATGAAGATTCATTACTATCACTCCATGTTGCAACATACACTTTCTTTTTCTTTCTAAATCCCTTCTTGAGTTGAGAACATTCAGATTTGTAATGTTCGGGCTTTTTACATTCATAGCATATCATGGGATCTTTCTCTTGCTCCTTATCTTTTTCCTTATCTCCTTCCAATTTGACATCAATTTTTCTCTTATGGAATGGCCTCCTTCTTTGCATGAATTTCTTTGCAAGGAGAACGGTATCATCATCTTCATCTTCTTTACTGCTGCTCATTTTCTTTTCAGCAACCTTTAGTGTAATTGTCATTTTCTTCTTCACATCTTCTTGATGTTGCTTCATTGTGAGTTCATGGGTCATGAGTGATCCAAGGAGCTCCTCCAAAGGTAGACTATTCAGATCTTTGGTTTCTTGGATTGCTATCACTTTGGCTTCCCATGCTCTTGAAAAGGACTTAAGAATTTTT
Organism: Calamus simplicifolius; assembly: GCA_900491605.1. Classification (NCBI taxonomy): domain Eukaryota; kingdom Viridiplantae; phylum Streptophyta; class Magnoliopsida; order Arecales; family Arecaceae; genus Calamus; species Calamus simplicifolius. Next base: position 13,268 of record UESW01004636.1, on the reverse strand, counting down.
TGAATAAGTTCAAAATTAGTATAGGTCTTTTTAAGACTTTTTAATCCATTCACTATATTAGTAAATCTAGTGTACTTGCAAATGATGGATTCATTTTGATCCATGTTAAAGAGTTCATATTTATGCATAAAAATGTTAATCTTGGACTCTTTAACTTAGTTGGTACCCTCATGGGTAACCTCCAACTGATCCCATATCTCCTTGGTTGAGATGCACGTAGATATTCTATTGAATTCATTTGCATCCAAGGAGCAGTATAGAACATTCATGGCCTTGGCATTGAGCTAAGCCATTTTTTGATTATTTTCATTCCAATCCCTTTCGAGCTTAAGAATAATGGATCCATCTACTAAGTGTGTAGGAGTGCTAGGACCATTGATAATGATACTCCATAAATCATAGTCTAAAGCTTGAATGAATATCCTTATTCTAGCTTTCTAGTATGAGTAATTTATGCCATTAAACAAAGGTGAATGATTTGTGGATTATCCCTCAGAAAAAGAAGAACCAGCTTGAGCTGCCATTTGAATATTTAGCTCTTGATTATTAGATCAAGGAAGGATGAGCACTAGCTCTAATACCAATTGTTGGCCCAGATGGTAACCCAAGAGGGAGGGTGAATTGGGTTCTTAAAAAATTTGGTGCTTAAAACAAATTTACAAAGTGATAGTGCACAAAGATAAATACAATGAGTATGGTGCTAAGAATGCAAAGAAGAATATGAGAATAGAGTAGAGAGAAAAAGAGACAAGCATGACAAACACAAAGATTTATAATGGTTCAATGTTAGCTACACCTACATTCACTCCCAAGCAACTCTTGGGCCCACACTATAATCACCATGATTACAGCTGAATTCTTTTATAAGCTCATAACTCAAACTTATTGTTTTACAATGAGATCACAACGAACCTAGCCAGTTTTCACAAGCTCACCAGCACAAAACCTACCACAAGCTACTTAGCTTGCACAAGGCTAATATGTCTTTTCTTGATTCAATCACCTGATTGAATCAGTAACCAAATGTAATAAGAGTAAGGTTACAACAGATAGAAAGCTCCTAAATGAGCAAATAAGTAATATAAATAAAATAGAAATAGAAGAGCCTGATTTAAAAGATTTTTGAAGGTGGGTTTTTCTTCTTTTCTTATTTTTCTCTTCTTCTCTTGGATGATCTTCCTCAAGATAGAATTGAAGCTTTGAAAGAATCATTGATGTGGAGGCTGTTGAAGAACTAGGGCTCTTTGCTTCTTTTTTCTATTTGATGAAAATCCTTTAAGATTGGCTTTTGAAAGCTTTGGATTTCTCTGAACTCTTTTTTGAACACTTGGGATTTCAAATCTAAACTTTTTCTTTTTGATTTTTCTCTCTTTGTTTTTATTTTTTGTCTCTTCAAAATGGCCAGATATCTCTCCTTTTATAATTTCCTTTTAATCCACTTTTTGATAAAAACTAGCATTAAATGTACTTATGGATGTATTTAGCATAAAAGAGAAAAGAGTCATTAAGGTTTGTTGGAGAAAAGACATGTTCTGAAGTTATTTTTGAGACATCTAAAACTATCTCGATAGATTAGAGTCGGCTCTAATCTGGTCTGGAGTTGGCTCTAAGTTGGGATGCTCGAAACGGTAACATTTGCTCAACTTTGCTCAACTTGGAATCGGCTCTGGCTTTTCATGGGGTCGACAACTTTTTGTACTGGAGTCGACTTTAACAAATGCAGGAGTTGACTCTAATCATGCTATGAAAAATAAGTCTTTATTTTAACATTAGAGTCAGCTCTAATTTTCTGTAGGAGTCAGCTCTAATTTAATTCAGAAATAAGGTTCTCTATCTTTCGATTACAGTCGGCTCTAATCTCTCATGAGTCGGGTCTAATCCGTGCCGAAAGTGCCAAACTATTCTGATATGCTCCGGAATCGGCCCTAATTCATTTAGAGTCAGTTCTAATGTTTAAAATTTAATAGTAGACATAGATTCAAACTCAATTTTTCTTTGAATTTTGATTAATTAAACATTTAAATTCCTAAAACACTTAATCAAAATCATTAGTAACATAAGAGATGCACTCATATAGTTTTTGTTATTCATCAAAATCATTAATTGGATCAATAGATAAGATAGTGATCATTAGGGATTTATTATAAGTGTCAAATATTTTATAACAATTTATTTTTAATATTTGTCTTATCATTATCTATTATGATAAATTAATTTTCATCACATGAAAATCCTAATTGGTCTCTATCATAATATCCCTAACAACTGTGATTATGATAACATGTCAAAAATTTTAATTTTAAATTTTTAATCTTGATTATCATGTTATCATGATATAATTATTTTAGATTTTAATTATGTTATTTATCATGTCAAAATTAAATTCTAAACATGGTATCTTAAATTTTAGATTTTATGATTATGTCACACATAAATCATAATTTTTAATTTTAACATAATTATATCTAAATAATTTATATTTATTATTATATAATAAAATTTTTAAATATTTAATCTAAAATAATATAATTATTTTAGATTTTAATCATGCAATTTATCATGTCAAAATTAAATTATAAACATGATATCTTAAATTCCAGCCTTTATGATTATGTCACACATAAATTATAAGTTTTAATTTTAACATGATTAAATCTAAATAATTTATGCTTATTATTATAATAAATATTTTAAATATTTAATCTAAAATAATATAATTATTTATATTTTAATCATGTTATTTATCATATCAAAATTAAATTATAAACATGATATCTTAAATTTTAGCCTTTATGATTATATCATACATAAATCATAATTTTTAATTTTAACATGATTAAATATAAATAATTCATGTTTATTATCATATAATAAACTTTTTAAATATTTAATCTTTATCATATGCAAGATTTATATTTTACATCACATGTAAAATTTAGATCTATGTATATAAAAACTAGAACTCAGGTAATCTTTTAAATTAACTAAATTTAAAGCCTAAGGTAGCTCTGATACCACTTGTTGGAAATTTTATATATTTTTATATGAATCAAATTTATATATTATGCAGTGGAATATAAAATTAACATAAATTTAATTTTCAAAGCCCAAGATCCTCAAGAAACTAATTCAGTTAATAAAATTAAATCTAAAATTAATTCTGAATCATACCTGTGTTCTTTATTGGGGATGAAGATTTATGAAGTCGGTAAATGATTTACCACTAGCTGTTCACGTGTTTGACCTCTAATGGTGATCAATGCAGAAATCTTTGGATGATGTCCTTTCAGGATTGGATGATGGCATTTCAGCGAGGGGTGCTAGTGCCTCTTTTCTTCTTCAGTTGATTTCCCAGGTCAAGAGAGAAAATAATTTCTTGATAAAAATAAAATCATGATCAATCAAGAGACAAAAGATTTCTTGATCAAGATCAAATCTTAATCTATCAAAGAAATAATTTTTTGATCAAGATCAAATCTTGATCAACCAAGAGAGAAGAAAAAGCCTCCTTTCAACCCATGCAAAAGAGTATGAGCGAATGAGAGAGAAAGGAGCTTTCAACCCATTCAAGAGAGAGGGACATTCTAGAGAAAGAAAGGATGTTTTAGAAAAAAAAAAGTGGATGAAGATATGCAATGTGTGCTAGTCTCAACAGCGTTCGACAGTGCCTAGTCTTGTCTATGCATTGACTAGAAAAATTTAAAGAATCGAACCATAATGTGCAATTTTGGATCTCACAATTTGTAATCTCTATTATAAATTTTATATGCATAGTTCACATTCTTTTGGACTTTATCTCAAGGTAAAATATATCCAAATATATTTATAAAAAAAACACATGGATAGATAAAGAAACCAATAATATTTAATTTGCATTCATAATGTAATGTGTACAAAATAGCATCCAATCCAATTGGATTTAGGGCATACACTAACAATGATAAGCATCATACTCGCCCCAATCATGCTGGACATCTCAGAGAACAAATTGCCTCAATCACAAAGATCTCAAAACAATCCTCCCTAAATGGAAATAGGGAACAGATACGATACCTACCCTTCATGATCAACGAGATCTTATATCCTTGATCATCCATCAGCCTTATCAGCCACCAACTTTCACAATTGCGCCCAAGGAATTAGGTAATAACTAGAGTTGGGCACTAGGCTGTACTGCCCATGGGCCGGCATGACCAAACACGAACTGGGTCTTGTCGGCATGGCCCATTAAGCCATGTCATGCTAAGCTCGAAAAATGCGGCCCGGCAGCCCGGCATGGCATGGCCTATGTGATTGAGAGGCTCCTCTCTCCCATTCGCCGGCTTTCGGCCTCTCTTTCTTGGCCATCGCTCGTCCATTTGCACCGTCGGTCGGTCTTCCTTGCACAAAGCCTCCACATCCGAATGCTTTGACTCCAGTGCACCCAACTGGGTAGGATCCATCGAAGTCTCACTGTCAGCTCCCCCTCCTCTCTGGGGCCACCGACAGTATACCTGCACACTTGTGGTAATCGGATAGAGTTTTACTAGTCTTTATGTAGCGCTCCATAAAGAGCTAGAGAACCCCAACTAATTATCATAAGTGGCAGACACACGAAAACACATCCTGTTAAAAACTTTTCATTTTCATCTCAATTATATACACAAATCACCCAATCAACACTAAGCATCAACCTGCTCAGATAATATTTTTCATGACATTCCTCAGGCAGTTTACAAGATCACATTCACAATCGACATTAAAATCCTAAGTGCACACATCATGCTCATAATTTTCTCCAAAACATAAGTCTCGTATTCATATCCAAAAAGGTCTAAAACATCATTACATCTCACTGTACACATACACATATACAAAATACAAATATCAAACCACACTCTCTCAATATACAAGGCTAGCATTTATACACTCTTGCATCCAAGCAAGCTTCACCAGCTAAGGGTCCTGTCCTGTTTATCTTGTGATCCTGGCAGAAATACTCACTGATCTGAAAGAACATTTAAATCATAGAGGGATGAGACCTAAGTCCCAGTGACTGGATAACCATCTAACTATGGAGAAATAGAGAACCATAACCTCTTAATTTCAATCGTATGCTGAAACTATTTAGCTTGTACAACTCAAAGTACATTTTTAACATGATATCAGATAAAATAAAATGTAGCTTATTCTTCAAATAACATATCAGTACTGAAATACTCTATAATAACTTTCACTGAAAGATAACTCATTAAATAAAAATCCATGCATTACAATATGAAGATATGCATTCTTTATCTACAACCCAGACTCCCATCAGGATCTGCTTGCCCACTGGCATCTCAAGTAAGCTCTCCCTCTCGGGATAACTATTTGGCCCATTGGCCCTTTTTATATCACAACATATGCTTTTAGATCTCATGATGCTGGGCTGTGTGTGTAATGCCTCTGAGGTACCACCCTACAGTCGCCCTTCTGTAGGTGTACTCTCATCGGGTGCGTGACTAGCAACAGGATCCCCGCACAAATAGCACCCCTTACCCGTGCGGTTCACCTGGCAAAGTGCTTTGTTCCTTAACCCTGGAACCTCGGGTTTTCTCTCTGCCCCCACGGGCTATATATAGTAATCAGCTCCACTGAGCTATGATTCATGCCCCCACGGGCTGCTCACAACCAGCCCCACTGGCCTGGTTAAGCATGCACTCACCCCTGATTCTGGGGTTCATCGTACGATCTGTTCGCAAGGAGGTGCCGGCTCGATAGTAGTGTGCAATGCTCATGCTACAGTACAGTCTAAAGGGTGATCAGCCCCCTAGCTGCCTGATGCTCAGTATGATCATACATCATTTGTAAAGCTTTATCATGCAAATATGCCATGTATACATTAAAAATTCCCTCATCGAAACTCATGCTTATGTGTTTATGCTCAAAACTCATTTATCAGAATATCATATACTAGGTTCTCATTTCTCATATTTAAAACATACATAATACTCTGCTAAACATAACATACCATAACTAGGTATTAATCTCATTATACTAGCTCAAATTAACTTCTCATTGCTAGATGAGAAACCCACTCACCTTAGTAGGTTACTCCTCTGGTACAACTGGTACTCAACTCTGGTATTCGGCTCCCTGGAATAACCCTCTTGACCTACGTCAACATACAGATACGATAGCTATTAGGATTACCTCCACACGAGGTTTTCCCACGAACCATGCATGCATACATGATCTATCCTCTAATATCTCATTATTTTCTTCCACCCTTTCTCTACTCAAGATTACTTCTACTATTACCTCAAAATACACTAATCTAAGAAAATCTAAAGTCATACAAGATCTAGGGAAGCTATAGCTTACCTGGAGTCGAGCACAAACCCCAAGCTTCCCTTTCCCTTTCTCTTTCTTCCCTTTTTCTTCTTCTTCTTCTTCCTTTTCCTCTCTTTTCTCTTCTTTCTTTCTTCTTTCTTTCTTTCTTTCTTTTCTCTGGCTGAACCCACGTTTCCCTTTTTCTCTAATGACTTGGGGACCAAGTCATTGGAAACTTAAGGGTTAAGGCATGCCAAATCTCCCTTTTGCCCTCAAACACTCTTAACGCACGCTTTTTGGAAAACACGTGGCTCACTTATAACCATGATATTTTGCCCTTAGATTTTTTCCCAAGTTGCCCTTAACACAATTAGCAATTGACATCGGAGCCTTTTCCCATTTTGCCCCTGATATAGCATTTTTTTAATCGATTTATAGCCCAGATTATCATTTTTTACTTAAATCGATACTTTTATGTAACATTTCTAAGAAAAGACTTTACCAGCTTGAAGAACTCGATTTTAGAAATCCAACGGTTCAAACGGCATCCAAATCGGACTTGAAACGGATTAAATATGAATTTCTCAAGATTTAACTCAGAAAAACCTGCCGTCTTGGAGTCGGCTCGAACAGATTGGAGTCGGCTCCAGCAGAAATAGGGGTCGACTCCAGAAAAGTAGGGGTCGACTCCTGAAAAGTAGGGGTCGACTCCAGCTGCAGGGGTCGACTCCAAAGCGTGCCGAAAGTTTAAAACCGTGCCAGAGTCGACTCCACTCCAATTAGGGTCGACTCCAACCACTAAAAACATCATTTTAGGATAAAACTCAAACTAAACTTGATTTTTCTTGTGATTTAAACCCATTAAAACTTAAGTCTCTCAATTTCTTAAATCAAACTCATTAACATTCAGAAATATACTTATTTACTCCAAAATTTCTTCTCTTTACATTTATCAAAAGGCCAACACACCCACATTTCACTGAAACTTTCTGACTTTCATTTCAAATGAAAATGCCATAAATTACAAGGTTTTCAGGATGTTACAATTCTCCCCCTCTTAAGAAATTTCGTCCCGAAATTTAGCTAGATATATTTTCAAATAGATGGGGGTACTTCAATCTCATCTCATCCTCTCGCTCCCATGTAGCCTCCTCTTTTTGATGATTTAACCATTGCACCTTAACTAATGGAATTCTTTTACTGCGAGCTGCTTAATCTCCCTACTCAAGATCTTCACTGGTTCTGTTGCAAATGATAAATCCCCCTGTAACTCTATAGTCTCAGACTGAATCACATGAGAGGAATCCGGCACATACCTCCTAAGCATTGATACATGAAATACATTATGAATCTGAGATAACTCTGGAGGTAAAGCCAATCTATAAGCTAGTGTCCCAACTCTTTCCAGAATTTCATAGGGTCCAATATACCTGGGACTCAACTTGCCTTTCTTTCCAAATCTCATAATACCTCGCCAAGGAGATACCTTCAGAAAGACTCTATCTCCAACCTCAAACTTTACCTCTCTATGCTTTTTATCTGCATAGCTCTTCTGTCTATCCTGGGCTGCCTTTAATTTAGCTCTTATAATTTTAACTTGATCTGCTGTAAGCTGCACTAACTCAGGGCCTAACAGCCTTCTCTCTCCCTCCTCATCCCAACACACTGGAGTTCTACATTTTCTCCCATACAAGGCCTCATATGGTGCCATATCAATGCTAGAATGGTAGCTGTTATTGTAAGCAAACTCTATTAAAGGTAGATGATCATCCCAGCTACCAGAAAATTCCATGACACAAGCTCTCAGCATATCCTCCAGTGTCTGGATGGTTCTTTCTGACTGACCATCGGTTTGGGGATGAAATGCTGTACTGAACCTCAATTTAGTCCCCAAAGCTTTCTGTAATTCTGCCCAAAATTGAGATGTGAACCTTGGATCTCTATCTGATACTATCGATACTGGCACACCATGCCTACTCACAATTTCATGCACATATAATTCTGCTAATCTATCCAAGGTAAAGACAATCTTAATAGGCAGAAAATGAGCAGACTTAGTCAATCTATCAACTATCACCCATATAGCATCATTGCCCCTTCTGGTCTTTGGGAGTCCTACAACGAAATCCATAGTTATATGCTCCCATTTCCACTCTGGCACAAACAGAGGCTGAAGCTTTCCAGCTGGACACTGATGTTCAGCCTTAATCTGCTGACACACCAAACACTTAGATACATACTCAGCTATCTCCTTTTTCATACCATTCCACCAGTAATTCTGTTTGATAGTTCTATACATCTTAGTACTACCTGGATGCATTGAATAAGCTGAGCTATGTGCTTCCCTTAAAATCTGATCTTTCACTGATTCCACAGCTGGCACACAAACTCTGCCCTTGAATAATAACACTCCATCACCTCTAACAGAAAACTCTGACTGAGACCCACTCTGAATTAAATCTCTAGCTTTAAGCAAATGTAGATCTAGCAACTGAGCTTCTCTTATTTCTTCTAGCATTTGGGGTCTCACTCTGAAAGTAGCCAACAAGGCTCCTGATTCTTCTACAGCTAGCTCTGCATCTAACCTCCTTAACTCAATCATCAAGGGTAGCTGTACGGTTCTGATAGAAGCCAATGTGGCCATAGACTTTCGACTCAAGGCATCAGCCACAACATTAGCTTTCCCTGGGTGATACTCAATAGTGCAATCATAGTCTTTAATCAATTCAATCCATCTTCTCTGCCTTAAATTCAATTCCTTCTGGGTCAGAATATATTTCAAGCTCTTATGATCAGTAAATATCTGGCATCTTCTTCCATACAAGTAGTGCCTCCAAACCTTCAATGCAAATATAACAGCAGCTAACTCCAAATCATGGGTGGGGTAATTCTTTTCATGGGATCTCAACTGTCTAGATATATAAGCCACTACTTTCCCATTCTGCATTAAAACACACCCCAAACCCTTCAATGAGGCATCACTATAGATCACATAATCACTGGCACTATCAGGTAGTATTAGGATTGGGGCTGAGGTTAATCTCCTTTTCAATTCATCCATACTGTTGGCCCAGATGGCAACCCAAGAGGGGGGGGTGAATTGGGTTATTAAAAATTTAAGTCTTTTTAACTTTAGTTGATTAGTTAGCAAATGTGCAAGTGAGAGGCTAACTTTAATCAATACACAAGCAAATAATAAAGAGAGATAGAGAGAGAAAATATAGCACGGCAAACACAAGATAATTTTATAGTGGTTCGGTGCAACCAACACCTACGTCCACTCCCAAGATTCACTTGGGTCCACACTATAATCTCTTCGATTACAGCCGAGTTGTTTTACAAGCTCACAACTCAAACTTGTTGTTTTCCGGGATCACAACGAACCCAGCCGGTTTTACACGGGCTCACCAGCACAAAACCCTACACGTTGTTTTTCACGGGCTCACAACTAACCCAACACAAGCACTCCGGCTTGCAACGAGGTATAATAACCTCCACTGATTCAATCCACTGATTGAATCAGCAAACAACCAAAATAACAGAGTTTAAATATAGAAATGCTCCCCTTGAGCAAATATACAAATAAAGTATAAAAAGGGTTAGAAAAGCCTGATAAGATTGCAGATGGTTGTGGCTTTGGCTTTCTTCCTTCTCCTCTTTAACTCCTCTTGAAGTATTGAATCAGGCCTCAGCAAGATTCTTGACCGTTTGAAAACTTTGGAGTTGAGATGAAGCTTTTTCTCCTTTTTGAATGTTGAAAATCCTTCGATTTGATCTTTGAAAAGCTTTTGGATTTTCTTTTGACTCTTGTGGATTGATGATCTGGAGCAGACGAAACTTCCTCTTTGATTTCACTCCTTTTGAATCACTCTATTTTGAACTAGAAGATTTTTCCAATAAAGCTCTGTTTTTCCCTCTTTTTGAAAGATATTCTTTTCTCTTTTTGATTTCTATTCTTTTGATTTGAAAAGAGCTCCTCTATTTATAGATTCTGCAAAATATATCCGTTAGAGACAAGAAAAATAGCCGTTATTTGAAAATCTTACCGTTGGGGCTGATGTGTCATCGTGAAAAATCGCGCCCAGATTTCGCGGAGTCGACTCGAGCTTTGTGGGAGTCGGCTCGAAGTCGATTCGAAACATTTTAACTTAAGGGTCGACTCGAGAGGGGTCGACTCGATGGGGAGTCGACTCGAGAAGTGCTCAAAAATGAGCCTTTCTGCCGTCTGAGTCGAGTCGGCTCGCACAGTCATGAGTCGGCTCGCGAAGGTTCAGGGGTCGACTCTTGAAAACTCAAGTGTCGACTCAGAAAATCAGAAAAACAGACTTTGGGAGTCGACTCGGAAACCCTTGAGTCGGCTCGGGAGCGTATCAAAAATCAGAAAATGTTCTGATAGACTTTAAAACTCGTCCCAAATAAATTTAAATATAAATGTGACTTGAATACATTAAATATGACATTAAGCATGAATTCAAGACATGTTTCAAGAAATCATTGAATGAAATATAGTGTAAAAATTCCTTTTTGAAATCTTAAATATAGAGCTTGAAACTTCTTTTTCAAATTGATTCAAAACTCAGTGAATTTAAACATTGAGAGTCCATTGCTTTCATTTTGAATTTTGATAAATAAACTCATTGTTTCTTTAAAATACTCATGGCTTTTGGAAATCATCAAAATCAATAAAGTTGGGGTAATATATAATTTCTCAACAATCTCCCCCTTTTTGATGATGACAAAAACATTGAGTATATGCATTATAATTGAAAAATTTTCTGATACCAAAATCAACTTTTGTGTTCATGGAAAGGCTCCCCCTCAATGAGGTAGCTCCCCCTATGAACCTCAATTTTATAATTCATTCAAAATTTTCAAATTCAAAGTTAAGCAAATAATTTTTCTTTAAAATTCAAATGATAACTTTTATCTCTCCTTTTTACTTAGATTAACTCTCTCTTTAATATTAATTCTCTCCCCTTAAATTTAAACTTTATTAAGGAAAGGATGCATATACGATTAAATAAAATCTCTCCCCCTTTTTTGTAATCAACAAAAAGGTTAGGAAGAATCAACTTGATTAATTCTTATATCAATATCATTCTTTATCTTTTACCATTCAAATTATCAATTGAGGATAATCATTCAAAATATTCAAGGATACTTCAATTGAAATGACATAAGTAAATGCATCAAACTTTCTCATTACTTCAAAATGATATACATGAAAATGTAAACACTCAATTGAAAGTAAACTTGATTACATCAAAAAGAGATTACATAAAAAAATCAAAAGTTTCTTCTTGTAATCCTATTCAAGTGATCAACTATCTGCTTCATTCCTTCACATTGAAGTCTAACATAATCTTTAAGCTTATTATCAACAAAAGTACAAGCAGTTGTAATTTTATCCTGAAGCTCGGCGTTGCATTGGGAATAGGTCTCTGAGTCACCGCAGATATCCTTAAGTTCTCCAAAAATATTCTTCAAGTCTTCACTTAAGGAGCTGGTGGATGAACTAAGAGTAGATTCAATCGATGCAACCCGATCACTAAGTGAATACAAGGCTTCTTTAAATTCATAAACTTTTCATCAAATTCATTTTTCAGTCTATTTTCATGCTCACTTATCTCAGATTTGAATAAGGATCTAAGCTGATCTAACTGCACATCAGAAAAGCTAACAGATGATAATGTAGAAGTCTGAGCAGGAGCAATAGCAGGAGCAGGTAGAATCAGGGGCAGGAGCTGGAACAGAATCTGGAACAGACGAGCTCTGAGGAGGCTCAGGTGATGAATGTCTCACAAAAGGTCTGGGGGCCTCAGCTCTATAGCTCTGTCCTCTGAATATTTTCTCTCCCAACTTCCATTCCTCTTAACAAACCCATTCGATGAATAGTAGCCAAAGAGTAATAATCAGTATGCCTTAAATTCCTTTTTGGCTCACTATCACTAAATGCAATCCCTTGGCTTTGAAATAGCTTGTTAGAACCATGCCATAGGGCAAACTTGACTTCTTCTTCCCACCACAATCAGCTATATACCATAATGATCATCCGAGGTAGATTAATAGGCTTCCCAGAAACTACAGCATCCATAATAAAAATATCTCTCTCAGATACATAGTCGAATCTGCCAGTCTTGGGAAACAAAATCCTGCTGCAGATGTTGTGAAGTAATCTCAGTCCAAAGGCAATTGACTTGCAAAACTTCTTCAAATCCCTCAAAATTTCTGTTCAATAGTCTTGTGAGGGCTGGTGATCTATCCTCTGGGGCAAAAGTGGATGGTCCAGACAGGGGTAAATCTAACAATCTAGATAGAATAGTGGCAGTGATGTTCAACCAATGCCTCTCACTACGCTCACTAAACCATTATCCCTCTAGTCAAATTTTGTAAAACTCCTTAACTAGAGCAGGGTATGTGGGACAGTCCAGTGAACACATTTTCTCAAATCCCATCTCAATCAACTGTCTACCTATTATAAAGCCTTCATTCTCAAACAAATCAAAATCAACCTTTCTTCCTGTTGTACAACTCTACTCGCAAGGTGATCTACCTGAAGAGTGGTAGCTGGAGCAGGAGAGTCACTCGGAGAAGGGTAGAGGATGAATCCGGAGATGGCTCGCGAACGGGTCGTCGAACGGTCCGTTTCCTCTTCAATCCGGGCCACTACTGCTAGCTCCACGGGTTTTGGGTGCCATAGATCTCAATGGAGTGAGTAATCAAGGTTTTTGGAGTTTTGGAAGGTTTGGGAAATTTGGAAGAGTTTGGAGTGATTTGGAATGATTGAAATGATCCGTGGGGTCGACTCGTGCCCTAGATAATCGATTGGGACCACGTCGAGTCGACTCGCGCAAAGCGTGGAGTCGGCTCCCGAGTAGTCACAGAGCACGGACCCGATCTCGAGTCGACTCGCTCAGAGCGGGGTCGACTCCTGAGTTTCAGCAGAAACAGGAGTCGACTCCGATACTGTCCGA
>UESW01004635.1:537593-700412 GCA_900491605.1 Calamus simplicifolius | reverse complement strand
TCATTATCATTCCAATCCCTTTCGGGTTTAGGAACAATAGTGCCATCAATAAGGTGTGTGGGTGTACTAGGTCCATTTATTATTACTCCCCAAATTCATAGTCAGAAGCTTGAATGAATATCCTCATTCTAGCTTTCCAATATGAATAGTTGGTTCCATTAAATAAAGGAGGTCTATTCGTAGAATGACCTTCAGCAAAACTTGAACCAATTTGTGTTGCCATATGGATCTTTAGCCCTTGATCGTGAGATCAAATTCTAAATGAGCACTTGCTCTGATACCAATTGTTGGCCCAGATGGCAACCCAAGAGGGGGGGGGTGAATTGGGTTCTTAAAAATTTAAGACTTTTTAACTTTAATTGATTAGTTAGCAAGATGTGCAAGTGAGATTAACTAATAAGCAATGCACAAGCAAATAAAGAGAGATAGAGATAGAGAAAATAGGCACGGCAAACACAAGATAATTTTATAGTGGTTCGGCGCAACCAGCACCTACGTCCACTCCCAAGATTCACTTGGGTCCACACTATAATCTCTCTAGATTACAGCCGAGTTGTTTTCCAAGCTCACAACTCAAACTTGTTGTTTTACCGGGTGCACAACGAACCCAGCTGGTTTTAACTCGGGCTTACCAGCACAAAACCCTACACGTGTTTTTCGGGCTCACAACTAACCCAACACAAGCACTCCGGCTTGCAACGAGGTATACCAACCTCCACTAATTCAATCCACTGATTGAATCAGCAAACAATAAAATATAGTGTTTGAACAATAAGTGCTCCCCTTGAGCAAATATACAAATGAAGTACAAAATAAAAGGTTAGAAAAGCCTGATTGTATTTGCAGATGGTAGATGCTTGGGCTTTCTTCCTTCTTCTCTTCAACTCCTCTAGAAGTGTTGAATCACGCCTCAGCTAGATTCTTGACCGTTGAAGACTTTGGAGTTGAGATGAAGCTTTTTCCTCTTTTGAAAATCCGCCGATTTGACCTTTGAAACGCACTTGGATTTTCTTTTGGCTTTGTGGATTGATGAGAAGGAGTAGACGAAACTTTCACTTGGATTTCACTCCTTTTGAAACACTCTTCTTTGAGCTAAAGATTTTTTTTCAATATGCTCTGTTTTTCCTCTTTCAAATGATATTCTTTTCTCTCTTTTTGATTTTCTCTGGGTTGTTTTGATTTGAAAAGAACTCCTCTATTTATAGAATCTGCAAAAATATATCCGTTAGAGACAGGGAAAAATAGCCGTTATTCAAAAATCTTACCGTTGGGGCTGATGTGTCATCGTTAAAAATCGCGCCCAGATTTGCGGAGTCGACTCGAGCTGGGAGTCGGCTCGAGTCGATTACCAAAAATAGAAACATTTATTAGGGGTCGACTCGCGAAAAAAGTGTCGGCTCCTGAAAGTCGGGAGTCGACTCGGAAACTTGGGAGTCGACTCGAGAAGTGCTCAAAAAACATGGGTTCTGTTGTTTGAGCGGAGTCGACTCGCACAGTCCAGGAGTCGGCTCGACAGAATCAGGGGTCGACTCGACAATTTCATGGGTCGACTCGACACAGATGCACATTTCTGTACACTGAGCGGAGTCGACTCTGAAACTCAGGAGTCGGCTCCGGAACGTATCAAAAATCAGAAACTTTTCTGATTGACATTAAAATCGTTCCAGATTCATTTTAATTCATTGTTTTGACTTGAAATCAATAAATTAACATTTAGAAGTGATTCAAGAACTAATCCAAAAACTTATTGAATAAAACATGAATTATAACATTTCTTTTCGAAAGTTTGAATATTGAGCTTAAAGTCACTTTCAAAATTGATTAAAGTTAAACTTGAGCATTCTCATTGATTGTTCAAAATAAATTTGTTGCTCATTTCATAAACTCATTACATCCTTTAATAAACTCAATGGCTTTTAGTAATCTCAAAATCAAAAGGATTGGATCATATAATTTTCTATAATCTTTCAACAGAATGGCCATATTGCGGAAGACGAGGAGACTATTCGTGAACAGATTGTCCATTATTTTTTAGTCCCGTTGGTCGGAGGTGTCTGCCAGTGGCTGCCCCATTTCTCTTGTTCCTCTGGCTACCCGGGTGACTGAGGATGATAATGTTATGCTTTTGAGGGAGGTTTCGGCGGAGGAGATTCGTTCTGCTGTTTGGGTTCTGGGCCCTGATAAGGCCCCTGGTCCTGACGGGTTTCCTCCCTTCTTTCTTCCGACGCTATTGGGATATTATCGGGTCGGATGTGGTTATGGCTATTCAGATGGTTTTTCTCATCTAAAGCTCTTCCTCCAGAGTGGCAGCGTACATTTGTCACTCTTATCCCTAAGAGGTCGACGGCTTCTCTTCCCCAGCATTATTGGCCTATCAGTTTATGTACCACCCTTTACAAAATCTGTGCTCGCCTCTTGGTCACTCGTCTCCAGGGAGTGATTCCCCATCTTATATCTGGAGCAGGGGGCGTTCATCCGTGGTCGCACCATCACTGATAATGCTCTTATTGCCCAAGAATTCATGCATGATCTTAATCGGGCGACTGGTAGAAGGGCTCTTATGGCCATCCAGTTGGACATGGAAAGAGCTTATGATAGGATCAGTTGGACTTATCTTCGGTAGACTCTTCAGGAGTTTCGTTTTGATGATCTCTTCATTGAGTGGGTTATGGCTTGTGTTCAGGGGCCGACCTTTTCCATCCTCATCAATGGAGGTCCTTCGGGTTTTTTCCCATCAGCTGGGGGGCTTCGGCAGGGTTGCCCTCTTTCTCCTTTCCTGTTCATCCTCTGTGCCGATGATTTGTCACGCACTTTTGCTCATGCTGGTGGAGCGTCTATGTTGCAGCCTTATATGCCTGGGCCTCAAGGCCCCCTCTTACTCATTTGCTCTTTGCAGACGATTGTATTCTTCTTAGCCCAGCTTCTATTCAGAATG
The DNA here is from genome assembly GCA_900491605.1 of Calamus simplicifolius. Lineage (NCBI taxonomy): Eukaryota > Viridiplantae > Streptophyta > Magnoliopsida > Arecales > Arecaceae > Calamus > Calamus simplicifolius. Next base: position 697,477 of record UESW01004635.1, on the reverse strand, counting down.
CGGCGGTTTACTCTGCTATTATACAAGCCTATTGCCAAGCTTCCGGTCAGCGGGTCAATCTGCAGAAATCTGTCCTTTGTTTTAGCCCATCGATCCCTTGTCGTCGTCGGACTACGATCTCCCAATTGTTAGGGATCTCTTCCCATTCTGACCGCCTATCCTACCTTGGGATCCCTATCTCAGGGCGTCGTCCTCGGCAGACTGACTTCGGAGATCTTGATCGTCGGATAGCTGATCGGTTGAGTAGGTGGCAGGCTTCCAGCCTCTCGTTGATGGGTCGGATTATGCTGATTCGGTCCATCCTCACCTCGCTTCCCCTTTACCTCTTATCTAACACCCTGATTCCGGTTATCTGTCTGCGCCGGATTGAGAGGCGTTTTAGAATTTTCTCTGGGGCTCGAGTCAGGGAGGCCACGGTATTCATCTCCTTTCATGGGATATTGTTGTATGCCTATTAGAGAGGGTGGGCTGGGAATTCAGTCGTTGGTCCTTCGCCAGGAAGCTCTGTTTGCGAAGCATGCCTCTAGATTTTTATTGGACCCTCACTGCTTCTGGAGTATAGTTATGAGAGGTAGATATGGTGCCTGGTCTTCTGATTCTACTTCCCGCACTCCTCGCGGATGCTCTCCATTTTGGCGGGCGATTTGTCAGGCTGCCCCTTCTGTTATGCCCGATATTCACTGGATGATTGGGGATGGAGATCTGTTGATGTTACCCAGGATAATTGGATTGCAGCCACTCCTCTATCTCGCTGGCCGACCTTTATTAGTACTGATGTTGATCCCTCTATGCCAGTGGCTGCGTTGATCTGCCAGGATAGTAATGTTTGGAATGCTTCCACTGTTTTTTCGACTTTTGGGGTGGAGCTTGCGCTCAGGATTCTTGCCATTCCCCTGGCCCCTCAGCTGATTCGGATACCAGACTTTGGCGGCGCTCCTGCCTTTCTTGTGCTCCTACCAGGGATCTAGTCGACTGTTTTCGTTCTCGGATTTCGGGGTTGGACGATGTTGCATGGATCTGGCGTTTGCCTATCCACCCCAGGATTCGGCTTTTCTTGTGGAAGCTTCGGTGGAACCGCCTTCCTACCTGCGCTCTTCTGGCTGGCCGTGGTCTCCTCATGTCGTCTCTCTGCCCAATCTGTGGGCTTGAGGATGAGTCGGTAGATCATGTTATCTTTACTTGCTCTCGAGCTATGAGGATATGGCAGCAGATGCAGCTCACCCCGTGGGTGTCTGAGGACGGACCCATTCGGCTGTCTTTCTTGCATGCCATTCGTCTTGCTGCTCAGAGGGGTCTGGGTGCCCAGTGTGCTGTCTCAGCTTACTTGGCTTATCATATTTGGCTCACTAGGAATCAGATAGTTTTCTCTGATGAGACTGCTCCATCCCATATTATTATCAGAAAGGCTATTTTTCTTGCTAAGGAGTATGGCCGCTCTTCCCTTGCTGTTCACTCTGCTCGACCCGGTCACTGGGACTCCCCTGCTGCCTTGGCAGCGCACCGTTCTATGGTCTTTGTTTCTTGGGAGCCCCCACCCCCGGGTTATGTCAAAGTGAACTTTGATGGCTCTATCTCCGATCGTATCGCTGGGTCCGGTTTTTGTTATTAGGGGTTCGGAGGGAGAGCTTCTTGCTGCCGATGGCCATGGTTTCCTGGATTTATCGGTCCCGATGGCGAAGCTTCAGGCTGCTTGGGATGGAATCAGTTATGCTGTTCGTTATTTTGGCCTCGAACAGATTGATTATTGAGGGAGATTCTCTCACTGTTATTCGTTGGATTCGTCGGGATGGGGGTCCTCATTCCACCAATCCCATCCTTCGTGCATCTGAGATTCTCTCCGGACTACAACTGCGCCTCTGATTCGCCATGTTTATAGGGAAGCTAATGCGGCAGCTGATTGGGTTGCAAATCTCACAGCTCGCCATCCTGGCCCGTGGGAATGGCATATGGGTGATCCATGCACCCTTATTTTGCAGCAAATTATGTATTCTGACTTCTCGGGCTTGACTCACGCCAGACTGGTGTGATCGCCCGTTTGTAACAAAAAATAATAATAATAATAATTTTACGAGCAACCTAGAAATGAAACCCCTCTTCCTAGATTACCTTATGAAGCTCATCTTTCTTTTAACTAGGTACCTATATGTGCTGACCTAATCTCAACCGATTCCTTTAAAGTAAACTCAAAAGAGTTACTAAGGTTGATCTCATAACCATCAAAAATCATCCGGTAGACTACTCCTTCCCCCATTCCATTTTTTAACATATACATCCGAGGATGAGGATAATGAAAACGAGAATGGAGATGATGAAATAATATCTTCTACTTATTTCTCTGCTATTCTCATTCAAATGAAGGCATAGTTTTGGACTATGGATAGAAGAGATTTTTTATTTATTATCAACTCTCAACAAGTTAGAAAGAGTGATCTTTTAACAATCCATAGTAAGAATAAAGATAGAGATAGCTCTAAACTAATATGAACAAAAATAATTAAAAAAATATATAACTATTTATAATTTGAATGTCGATTTAGTTCTAAATAGAACAGAGTGAAGAAAGCAAATTCATATAGTCGAACCCATGTAGTTGGGAAAAGGCTTTGATGGGTTGAGTTGAGTTGAGTCTCAACTCCCAACCAGTGACATCCCTTGAGATATTTGGCCAGCGACCCACCTATCTGATAAATTCTTTCTTCTTTCCACTGCACAATTCATTCCCTTCAATGGATCTCCTTTGCTCCAACATACATCAATGTCATATATATCAAGTTCCTGTCTGTTGGGAAACGGACATTCAAATCCAGATATTGTTACATCTCTAAATTTAATATCATGACTTGCCAAACTTGTTTCTAGCCAAACAATGAGATAACAATGAGCAATTTTCAATCTCCAAGAATAAGGCAACTTATCTTTTCTATTAATAAAACTCAAAAAGCAATGAATAAATATGTTACTCTTATTTATATATCTAAACTGAATCAAGTTTTTCTGTCCAAATTATAGCATTTAAAGGCAAAACCAAAATTGAATCCAGGCTCATATCAGTTCCAACAGCACTTCCAAACTGCATGCAAATTATTAGTGGGGTAGGCAATGAGTACAGCTTGGGTGACAGGACTAGATAAGAGCAGTGGCAACCATTGGAAGACTGGCTCAAAAAGAAAGGCCTCTTTCAGAGACACGGGCAGGGAAGAACATATTTCTTGTAAAATATGCCAGGAGAAAAACCCAGGGAGATGACAGCGATATATATGGTGGACATGAATGGCTACCTCCCCTTCTCTTTTTCAAAGCTTGAGAAAAATTAATATTCCTCCTTTCCTTCTCCAACTCAGCAGTTCAAGGTTCCATGGTCAGCATCAAGTTAAGAGGTCCTACTTGGAAAGAGAAATGTTAGACTATTCTTAGCTCCCCTTGGTGTTATCCTCATTATTCTTTGGTTGCCAAGACGTGGTACCAAACCATTCTATCTTTGAATATTGAACTTTTGACACTCCATGCTTATCCACTGGAGTTTGCTTGCTCAACTTATCAGGTCATGTCAACCTATCTAAATTGTATTCTTTATCAGCCAAATGGATCAGAGAACTTATTTTACCTGAAAATTAAAAGAGATTTCCAGGCTTCAGTTTGACAATATGCTGGTTGTAATATAAGATAATTATTCTCGCAATGTGAGTTTTTGATATGGCTCTTTCTTCACTCAGTATATGGTTTGAGTTTCACCATTCACTCCAAGTTTATATTTGATCATAAAAAGCACAACAATCCAAAAGATCAGTCAAGGTCCACCGTCTTGAAGTATTCGATCCTACTCATATGGGGGCCACGTTTCTTGATCCTTTTCAAGATGACTTCCTGGAATTTTCAAACAAAATTTATGGTAAAGTTGATGTGATGACCATGAAATGTACTGTAAATAAGTCACGGTTTGGACGTATATGATAAATTCTAAATAGCACAATATATAGGGTACAAATAAACATAAAAGTATAGATAATTAAGATAATTTGATCACTGATCACTTGCATCTATGAATAAAGAAGAGAAAAAAAAATTATACTATTAAATATAAAGTATTGAATATAATAAAAGTCTCTTAAGAAATCTAACTCCAAAAACTCCTAATCTCACAATAATTTTCTGAAATATAGTAATAGATAGATCCGTAGGGACTTGCTTGGCTTTTGCTTACACGAGGAGCCATGAGGAGAGTAGCATCATTGAACCTAAAAAATCTAGCAACTAGGCTTTTGGAAAAGCACAAGAAAGGCACAGGTAGGGCCAGCTACAAGATAATGAAAGTTCGGTCCCATTGTCTGTAGCTGGATGCATTTCATTTCATCCAACTGTTCAATGAAAAAGAGATGTAAATTATATTATGACATCCAATGTCAGCACTCTGATTGCAATTTATTTAGCATCATGGTCTTCCCCATAATATTTCAAATTGCTACGATGTGACCCGATCCTGATCCACCTCAGATATAGTCATATTTCAATTGTTGGCATGGAGTAGGTGAGCCAAACCTTAGTTTGTCCAATTAAACACAGTGAAAAGAGTCCATATCAGGATAGATCATTAAGCCTGAAGAATAATTCAGAACCACTGAGCACTGATTTGGATGATAGAAGTCTTGCAGTTCAGACAAGTAGGCATGGGCTTGAAGATAATGGGCATGGGGTGGGTTTGGGGATGGGATGGCCCTAAGCTTCCTCTAGCTCGAGAGAAAAAAAAAAAAGGTTGTAAAATTGTACTGCTATTAGATAACTCACCAGCATGTATGATGTCTTCTCAAACTTTTAGTTGCCAAGGATTCAAAAGAAAATGGTTGCAAGATGGCATTAAATTGAGAAGGGATGTAAGTATACCAACCCGTCGCATAGAGGTTGAGTTGGACTTCGATCTGATCCAACTCACTTTCAACTACAAAGACTTGCAAGTGTATTCTATTTTAGTAGGGAAAATTCTTGCCGCATCAGGATTTTAGCCTATGGCCTGTATCTTAGTGATGTTCCATTCATTGTAAGGTTCTACTTCTAATTATTTAAAGAAGGGATAAGGCATGGAGCAACAACTGGTCCATTATATTATGTTTCAACTTTGGAGATTTTAGCACATTTTTATTTTAGGTTGATCATACTGTCGGTCCATCAGCAAATATAATGTTTGAGATCGGAAAAGATTTTGTACACCGCATCCGGTGCAGCAAGTCCTACGTGGACTGCACCGCTCCTTCTTATTGGTCCACATGCGTACAACATCGATTAAAAAATGTTAAGATAACTTTACGATATTCCGAGGAAAAAAATTACGATACTCGAGTTTTAAACATACGACATCGTAATTATAAAATTAAGATACCCATTTAGAAAGTTAAAAAAAATTACGACACTCTAGTTTTAAACTTACGACATCGTAGTTATAAAATTAAGACACCCATTTAGAAAGCAAAAAAAAAAAAATTACGACATCCCAGTTGTAAATTTACAATACCGTAGTTATAAAATTATGATACCCACTCAGTGTCTGTACACAAATTCCAAAAAAAAAAGTTGTCTGACGTGCATTAATACACGTTCAGCTTTTTTTTTTGAAATTTATGTACAGATACATTTTCTGAGTAGGTGTCGTAATTTTATAACTACGGTGTCGTAAATTTACAATGGATGTCATAATTTTTTTTTTGACTTTCTTAATGAGTACCTTAATTTTATAACTACGGTATTGTAAGTTTAAAACTGGGATGTCATCTTAAATTTTGATGTGACTTGCATTAATATCCATTCAGCTTTTTTTTTTTAGAATTTGTGTACAAACACGTTTTTTGAATGTGTATCGTAATTTTATAGCTACGGTGTTGTAAGTTTACAACTGGGGTGTATAATTTTTTTTTTTGCTTTCTGAAAGGGTATCTTAATTTTATAACTACGATGTCGTAAGTTTAAAACTGGGATGTCGTAATTTTTTCTCTCGGGATATCATAAAGTTATCTTAATATTTTTTAATGAGTGTCATACGTATATGGACCAATAAAAAGGACGTATGTGTAGTCTATGAAGGACTTGCTACATCAGATGTGAGTACAAAGTCTTTTCCGTTTGAGACCACCTTTACCATGTTACCACAAAGTCTTTTCATTGGTGACCGATCCACAGGGGACATCCATGTTACCATAATCCCAACTGGGCCTTTACCATCATTTGAAACGAAACTGACAGTGGAACCGAGGCCATCCTGAAAGGAGATCCAAACCACTTGTAGATTTCCCTTCCTCTTATTGGCACCAGAATCAGCACCAAACCATCACCAACTCTAATCAGCTTCTTTTTTCCTGAAAGGTTACGTACTGCTTGGTATGTGCAATTGTTAATCGTGGAAACTCACCGATAGACTTCATGGTAGAATGGCATATTTTCGATGTAGATCAAATGCATCGATCTAAGATTTAAGCAGCACCAATTAAAATAAATAAAAAACAGTAAAAGAGAAAAAAATTTTAAAGACAAAAAATTATATTTTAATAATAATAAGTCAAAAGTCTATCTTTGCCTTATATCTTTTGTCTAACTTTTTCTCTACATAAATAAGCCCACATACACCCAGCAAAAGTCGAGCACAACTCTCTCCCACACACATCTAGTCCATGTATATTTAGAAGAATTAGAATACATCTTCGGAACTCTTCATCTTTCTCTTATTCTCTCACCGAAGATGCCTTGATGATACCTTAAGATGAGTCTTTATACAGAGAAAGGAACAGTTATACCCTAAGAAATGTATCTGAATTGAGCTTGTTAATTTATTTCTATTCAAGTACATAATAGGCTTTTATTCACTCCTCATATAGTTTGTTATGGCTAGGAATTAATTCTAATTATTATAGAATAAGATTGTTAGGATTAAAAATTAATTCTAATTTTAAGAAAGTTAGTATAATGACTCTCAACATTTATCCGTACTGATTTTACATTGATAAATGGGCTTTTTTAAATGGATCCCAAACCCAAGAAATGGTTGATCAAATGATACCGAAATGGTTTTTATTCTGAGAAAGGTCTTTGTGCATGTACACGGTGCAGGTCATGCGCACCGTGCGCATGTGGCTGCACGTGGCTAAGATCAATTTTGTCCTCTCATGCATCGTATGCACGGCCGCATGCATGCATGATCAATTAGCACATGCGGTGCGAAGGACTTTTCCCTTGCTCTGTATATTTGTCTTCCATTAGAAGCCTGCATGCACAATAAAAAGTAACAATTTTAGTTTATCATTTCTCTCAATGTTTTGAATCCTACTTCACCAAGTCTTGACTTTTGGTATAATTTTTTGTACTATTTTCAATTTAGATGTCTTTTAACTTTTGTACATATATCTAGAGCTATCCCTATTTCCCTTACAAAGCTGTAGCATAGGCTTGTACTGTTATCTGTGCATAATCCATGGCAGATTTCATATGGGTTGAACATGATGGTTCGAGGGAACACAGTACAGATGGAATTTGTTCTATCTTATTGATAAATAAACTTCTCCAATATGAATTAATTCCTTCTATGCATCTGGTCTTCTGTTAGTCAGTGGTTTGCACACTTAGGATTCTCTAACGTGGTCTAACTTTTGTTCAATTAAGCTATCCAGTTTGTTGTTGGCTTATTCTCCATAGCTTCAAACTATATCCATTTTTTTGCTTCAATTTTTTAATAGCTTTTTTTTTTTTCTGAATGAGGTCTTAAATTATGACAAATGGTATCAGAATAGATGTAACACATAGCTCATGTAAACTAAGGGATATTATAAATGAGCTCTATGATTTATAACCGGATTCAATTCGATTTGGACAATAAAACCTTAACTTGGCAAAGATGCCAAAACTTGAATGGAAGAATATGTTAGAGCTTATGCTGGCAAATATGTAGTCGTCCATGAACGATATTTGAGAATCGATGACTACATCAAAGATGCACTGCTAGTACATCATCTGAGAATTCTTAATTGGCTATTTACAAGGGATTATGAATGTGATATGATGAGATAGAATACAATAGAAACAAAGATAGGGAATGAGTTACCTACTCCTAATGGTCAAAGCGAGCCCTTTAATTCAATTCTTAATTCTTTAACTAAGAATGAATCAAATCTTCAAGTAGGATTCAAACCTACGATCAGTCAGTTAACAGCCAACCACTCTACCACTGAGCTACTGAGGACAATGAAAGATTTGACCTTATAGAGTTCAACTCCCATTCTCAACCCATGAACAATATGAACAATATAGTTCTCTAGGTGAAAGATCTAAAGAAATAGAGAATACGAAATAAATATTATATTACACTAAAAAATATAAAAATAAAATAGAGTAGTAATAATTGTAGACAGAAATTTTAGGAAATATGTTGTTAAAGTAACTAGAAAAGAAAATCGGATTATATCACTAAAACTTATAATTGAGAGTAATATAATTGACATAATTAGTGCATATGTACTACAAGTAGGATTAGACCAACAAACTAAGACATAATTTTGAAAAGATATAGATCAAGTAAAGCAAGAAATACTACAAGAAGAAAAGATATATATAGAAGGAGATTTTAATGGACATGTAGGAAAATAAAGGGATGGATATGAAATGGTACATGAAAGATATATATTAGAGATAGGAATGAAGCTGGTACGAGCTTATTGGATTTTGCAACAGTGTATGACCTAATAATAACAAATAATTATTTTAAAAAGCAAGATAAATATTTAATAACATTTAAAAATGAATATAATAAAAGTCAAATAGACTTTTTTTTAACTAAAAAGATAAATAAAATAATATGCAAAAACTATAAAGTTATTTTAGAAGAAAGTTTAACTTCACAACATAGGATAGTGATAACAGACATATGGATAAAAATAAAATTTAGAGTAAAACGTAAAACTATTAATCCAAAAATTAAATGGTGAAATTTGAAAGAAGAAAAACTAGAATTATTTTAAAAAAGTTAGTAAAAGTAATGGCTATAAATATAGACAATGATCCTAACTTAATATGAAAAAAATAAATGCATAAAAATAATAGCAAAAAAAGTTTTAGAAGAATCAAAAGGAGTAGGACTAGTAGAAAAGAAAACTTGATGGTGGAACGAGAAAGTTCAAACTGCCATCAAGATTAAAAGGATAAACTATAAAATTTGGCAAGAGGCTAGGGATGAAAAAGTCTTAAAAAGTATAGGAATATAAAAAAAAAAGCTAAAAAAGCGGTAAGTAATACCAAACCTTAAAGCCTATGATGATTTATATAATAAACTAAATACGAAAGAAAGTGAGAAGACTATATATAAATGAACAAAACTAAGAGAAAAAAAAGATCTAAATTATATTAAATGTATTAAGGATAAAGATAAAGAGTCTTAGTAAAAGAAGAAGAGACAAAAGAGCGATGAAAAAATTATTTTAAAAAATTATTAAATAAGAATAATTTAGTAAATTTAAGGATAAAAGAATATGATAATCTAAAAGTAACAAATAAACATAAATTTTTCATAGATTTAGCATGCTTGAGATTAAAAAGACTTTGAGTAAAGTAAAAAATGCAAATGCATTAGGGCCATATATGATCCCTATTGAGATTTGAAAAAGCTTAAGAGAAATTGAAGTTATGTGGTTAACCAATTTATTTAACAGAATTGTAGCAACTAAAAGAATGCCGAATGATTGAAGAAAAAATATATTAATCATATATACAAAAATAAAGAAGATATTCAAAACTGTGTAAATTATAGAGGGATTAAGCTGATGAGTCATACAATGAAATTATGGAGAGAGTAATAGAAAATCGAATAAGAGCTGAAACTTTGGTGTCAAATAATCAATTTGGATTTATGCCTAAAAAATTAACCATGGAAGCTATTTATTTATTAAGAAGATTGATGGAGAGGCATAGAAAAAAGAAAAAAGATTTTCATGTGGTCTTTATTGATTTAGAGAAAGCATATGATAGAGTACCTAGAGAAATAATATGGTACATTTTAAAGAAAAAAGAAGTTACCAAAAGGTATATAGAATCGATAAAAGATATGTATAATAGAACAACAACTATTGTTAAAATAACAATAGGAGAAACTAGTAAGTTTTCAATTATCACAGGTTTATATCAAGCATCTGCCTTAAGTCCGCATCTTTTTGTATTAGTTATGGATAAATTAACCAAATATATCAATATGATATTCCATAGTGTATGTTATTTGCAGACGATATAGTGTTGATTGATGAAATTAAATCTAGAGTAAATGCTAAGCTAGAGGTTTAGAGAGAAGCTTTAGAATCTAAAAGTTTTAAGATTAGTAGAACTAAAACTAAATACAGAAAATATAATTTTAATGGGAGTAGAAATGCAAATGAAGAAATAGTGAAGATTTTAAGCCAAGAGATGCCAAGGAGTAAAAAATTTAGATATTTGGGATTAATTATCCAGCAAGAAGGTGAAATAGGTGAAGATGCGAATCATATAGCCAGTTAAAGCAGGATGAATTAAGTGGAGTAGTGCTTTGGAGTATTGTATGATCGACGCATCCCATTAAAATTGAAAGAAAAATTTTATAAAATCGCTATTAGGCCAACTATGCTATATGGAACAGAGTATTAGGCAATACTGAAACAACATATGAATAAATAAATGTAATAGAAATGCATTTGTTAAAATGGATATGTAGTAAAGCTTTAAAAGATAGAATTAGAAATAAACATATAAGAGAAATGATAAGAGTAGCCTCAATTGAAGATAAAACGAGAGAAAATCGATTACGATGGTTTGGACATATACAACGAAGACCTTTAGATGCTTCAGTTAGAAAGATTGATCTTTTAACAATCCATGATAAGAATAGAGGTAGAGGTAGACCTAAACTAATATGGACAGAAATAATTAAAAAAGATATAACTATTTATAATTTGAATGTTGAACAGAGTAGAGAAAGGAAGCATATTCATGTAGCCGATCCCATGTAGTTGAGAAAAGGCTTAGATGAGTTGAGTTTATGAATACTTATAAAAAATTAAGAAATTAAAATAATATTTTTTAACTAGCTTTTTTTTAGTAAAATCGTGAGTTGCAATGAAATGAGTCTTGGAATTTCAAGCATACATCTAAAAGTGGTTGGCCTCCTAAATTGAACAGAGTAGAGAAAGGAAGCTGATAGGACCAGTTAACAGGCCCATGGGTAATAAAATAGAAATTTTCAAACAATTTTTCTAGGCGGCCATCTTCGGCGGCCTTCTTAAGCGGCTCGCTGGCCTATTGGGTTTTTCTTCAAGGGCGCAGCGGACATTTAATTCCGTTCACAGCTTTGCTCCCTGTTGAAATAAGCGCCCATCATAATGAAGAGAGAACAAGTGGGAAAAATAGCTATGTGATGTGATCGTCTTTTTGTCATTAATGTCCCATAGGCAAATCAATGGGTAGTGTTTAATGATACAGAACCAAAAGGAAATCCTGCGGCCTAGTCCTCAACAGCCCTCATTAATAATTCTAGGCGGCCTTTCATTTTAAGCGGCCCCCTCCTTAACAATCTTAGGCGACCTTTCATCTTAAGCGGCCCCTCCTCACAATAATTTTAGGCGGCCTTTCATCTTAAGCGGCCCCCTTCTTAATAATTCTACGCGGCCTTTCATCTTAAGCGGCCCCCTCCTCACAATGATTCTAGGCGGCCTATCATCTTAAGCCTCACAATAATTTTAGGCGGCCTTTCATCTTAAGCGGCCCCTGGCCTTTCATCTTAAGCTGCCCCCTCCTTAACAATCTTAGGCGGCCTTGCATCTTAAGCGGCCCCCTCCTCACAATAATTCTAAGCGGCCTCTTCCTCGACGGCCTTCTCAATGGCATTTATGTGCCGAGGCTTTTATGGTCTTATAAAGGCCACGCGCATTTATGGTTGCCACGATTGACTTCCTTTTTGGCCCCATGCATGCACGTAAATGTGCTTCGGTAATAACTTCGGGACCCGTCTTCATCTTAGGCGGTCCCAAAAGCTTCTCCTAGCCTAGACGGCCTCGAGCAATCCTAAGCGGCCTCACCGAACCCAGGTCCCACAGATGCCTTCTCGCCTCAGCCAGCAATGGCCTCGTGGAGGAGAGGCCCTAGGCGGCTACCAGCGTCCCTAGGTGGCCTACTTCTCCCGGCCAGCAAGCTCCTCCCAGCCGGCCATCCACGGTGGCCCCTCGCCGCGACCTTCCGCGGACCTTCCGACTCTACACGCCAGGTAGAGGATACGGTCTCCATGGCTCACCAAGGACCAGGTCTAGGCAATAGAATTAGATGAAGGGGAGATATAGCTTCTCCACGTGTCAGGTGGCATATGCATAAGCCAGAGGCATCGTTGAGTGGCCTATGGGTTCGAGGGTACTAAGCCTTTATTTAATTCAAGAAGGGACTCATGAAGACTAAATAAGGACTCTGGCCACTAATAAATACTCAAGATCAATGCACCAGAAAAGGCCAGCTGTGCACACTTGATCTGTAGATGAAATCATGACTTGCATGAAGTAAGAAGATGCTTTTAGTCCTGACATATCACTAAAAGACAACGCCTGCAGCTCTGACATGCCACTAAGAAGAAGCATCTTCATAAAAGCCTTGACAGGTGGCAGCACCTCAGGTCTCATAGATATTAATCCTGACATTTTATCTACCAAAAGTCATCAGTCATCATGACACTCCAACCACTCAGAACAGATAAGCCCCAAAAGTCATGATCCATCATGAGGCTCCACGTGACTCATTCTCACTAGACGAAAAAGATTCAAACTTCTCAAGCAAGCTACACAGAGTACAAAGGTAAATAAATTAGGTAAGAAGAGGTAACTCAAAAAGAACTCAACACACTCATTCTGGGGGGATCTTTCTTTCTCTTTCGAGCTTTCTCAAGCTCACGGCTGTTGCCCAGAGCACTAACTTGAGCATTGGATGGTCCCCGCCGCAATGCCTGGCCGTGGGCTTCTTGCAAGCTTTGAAGACAAAAGGAGGGCTCCGATATTTCTATAGAGGAACGGCTGACGCTCAAGGACGCCGACTCAAAGTGATCGGGCATCAACAGATTGGCGCGCCAGGAAGGGGGCGGCTGTGCTAAAGGAAAGAGAGCTCTGTCTCCCTGATCTGTAAGTCTTTGTCCCCTCTAAAACAGCCATGATGGTCACGCATGTACTGAAGGTCCTCACCAATCATGCTGGGGGGCATCCACACCGCACTAAGCAGCAAAAGACCATCGTGAAGCTTTCAGGAGATTGCAGTCTCCTACCCCCCGCTCAAGCTGCCACTCCTCTCCTTACTCATCTTCTGAGCCATTTGGGAAAGATCCTAATTTTAAGGTGAAGAAGCATCTGGATGAACAACACCAGTAGCCAGAGGAGCTCGATTAAGGCTCGACAATCAGCGAGAGGTGGATTGCAACATGGTCAGAAGAATAATTTCCAAAAAGGGGCGAACTTGGGACATTATCCATACCTCGTCACTCCAAGCATTTGTAGGCATTTTAATTTCTGGTGGTAGTAGGCCAAGAGGTGTTGATGCAATTAATGCAAGATGAAAGATGAAGATAAAAGGCTTCGACTACTGACTCTATCAAAACCCTCTCTGTTCCTCTCTCTTCTTGTCTATTGCACCCAAGAGCCAAACCGAGCCTGAGCCCTCTTGCAGATTCGGTTCCAGCTGCTCTCAGACTTCAGCACTGAGGGTGACCAATTCCTTCAAAGGAAAAATACTGCGCAAGGGCGAAAAGCTATGAAAGAGGAGTTAGGACGTAAGCCTCTGGATCGAAAGCGGGATGAGCTCAAATCATGTGTACATAGACACAAGCTTGTGGAGGAGGTGGGAGAGCTTGCAAAGGATTTCCCTTACATGCATAACGTCGAAGAAGATTTTGAGCAATTGAAGGCTTCTGAGGATTGTTCCCAGTTACTTGGGGAGGGAAACTAGATTTCGAAAAAAGGTCTTTGCAACTTCTCCACCACTTCAAAAAACTGAGAATCTGAAACTAAAAGTCGCTAGATTCCAATACTGTGACTGCGGCAGAAGAAAACTAATAGGGAGAGTATCCAAAAAAAAAAAAAGGGGCATACAAGAGTAGGGAAACAAAATGGCTACAAGTGATAGAGCCTCAGCAAAAAAAAAAAAAAAAAAACCCTCATATATTAAATGATGCTGGTGGGCATCTGACGAGGGAAGAGTTAGCATCCTCAGCAATGGACAAGTGATGACGCCCAAGCGAGGACAGACCACTAGCGGGCTGAAGTACCCAGGTCAGCAGCAGGGGACCAATTTCTCCAAAAGAAAAGCTCCCAAGCCCTTAATCGACACCAAACACAATGCAAAGGCAAAAAGCCTTGAAAGCTAAGTATGCCACACTCTGAGAACAAAGTTTCTTTTCATATAATCCAGCAGATTTCTTTTTATTTGACTTTCTAACCTCTCAGCGCCCCAAGGGACACAGACACCCCGGACCGGCACAAGAAACCTCCGGAGGTTCAAGTCCTGTGTCCTAAGTGGCCCTGAGCTAAACCCCTGTGGCAATGTTGTACAAAAAAATAATAATAATAAAGAAGAAGTTTTTTCATTCAATTTCTCAAAAAACCACTCGGGCCAGCCAAGCGACCGCCGAGGTAGTTTTTTTGGTAGCCCCACGATCATAAGGACACCCCCGGACCGGTGTGAGAAACCTCCGAGGAGGTTCAAGTCCTATGGTCTCGGCGGCTCCGAGTCAAACTCCCGGACCGGCCGAGCGACCCTCGAAATATTTTCAAAATGACTTTAGTGGTCCCGAGATCATAGACACCCTGGGCCGGTCAAGAAACCCCCGAGGCGATTTTATTTTCACCCCATCAATAAAGGTCACCCTTCGGGGTTCAAAAGGACCCTGAGCCAGGTCAAAGTGCCCTCAGGTCGCCCTCCGAGGTTAAAGGCTCCCGAGCATGGTCCCATCACAACGACTCTCGGTCACCCTTTGGGGTTCAAAAGGACCCTGAGTCAGGTCAAAGTGCCCTCAGGTCACCCTCCGGGGTTAAAGGCTCCCGAGCATGGTCCCATCACAGCGACTCTCAAGTCACCCTTCGGGGTTCAAAGGACCCTGAGCCAGGTCAAAGTGCCCTCAGGTCGCCCTCCGGGGTTAAAGGCTCCCGAGCATGGTCCCATCACAATGACTCTCGGGTCACCCTTTGGGGTTCAAAAGGACCCTGAGCCAGGTCAAAGTGCCCTCAGATCGCCCTCTGGGGTTAAAGGCTCCCGAGCATGGTCCCATCACAGTGACTCTCGGGTCACCCTTCGGGGTTCAAAAGGACCCTGAGCCAAGTCAAAGTGCCCTCAGGTCACCCTCCGGGGTTAAAGGCTCCCGAGCATGGTCCCATCACAGCGACTCTCGGGTCACCCTTCGGGGTTCAAAAGGCTCTCAACTGTTTCGTTTCTGCCCCAGCGACATCATTACGACCTCAGCGGAATTATTATAGCCTTAGCTGCTCTATCGCTCTACCTCATCGGCTCTATCAACCTCAACGGTTTTATTGCAGCCTCGTTGGCTCTATCTCTCATCCTAAGCGGCATTAGTGTAGCTCCATCAGCTCTATGTTAGGCCCCACCCTCGGGCTGGTCCTAGGCGGCCACAATCATGTCTGGCCCCTAGCCGGCCCTCAGGCTAGTCCTAGGCGGCCACAAGTATGTTAGGCCTCTAGCCGGCCCTTGGGCTGGTCCTAGGCGGCCACAAGTATGTTAGGCCCCTAGCCAGCCCTCGGGCTAGTCCTAGGCGGTCACAAGTATGTTAAGGCCCCTAGCCGGCCCTCGGGTTGGTCCTAGGCGGCCACAGTCATGTCTGGCCCTAGCCGGCCCTCGGGCTGGTCCTAGGTGGCCACAAGTATGTTAAGGCCCCTAGCCGACCATCGGGCTGGTCCTAGGCGGCCACAGTCATGTCTGGCCCCTAGCCGGCCCTCGGGCTGGTCCTAGGCGGCCACAAGTATGTTAAGCCCCTAGCCGGCCCTCGGGCTGGTCCTAGGTGGCCACAGTCATGTCTGGCCCCTAACCGGCCCTCGGGCTGGTCCTAGGCGGCCACAAGTATGTTAAGGCCCCTAGCCGGCCCTCGGGCTAGTCCTAGGCGGCCACAAGTATGTTAAGGCCCTAGCCGGCACTCGGGTTGGTCCTAGACGGCCACAGTTATGTTAGACCCCTAGCCAGCCCTCGGACTGGTCCTAGGCGGCCACAAGTATGTTAGGCCCCTAGCCAGCCCTCGGGCTGGTCCTAGGTGGCCACAAGTATGTTAAGGCCCCTAGCCGGCCCTCGGGCTGGTCCTAGGCGGCCACAGTCATGTCTGGCCCTTAGCCGGCCCTCGGGCTGGTCCTAGGCGGCCACAAGTATGTTAAGGCCCCTAGCCGGCCCTCGGGTTGGTCCTAGGTGGCCACAGTCATGTCTGGCCCCTAGCCGGCCCTCGGGCTAGTCCTAGGCAACCACAAGTATGTTAGGCCTCTAGCCGGCCCTTGGGCTGGTCCTAGGCGGCCACAAGTATGTTAGGCCCCTAGCCAGCCCTCGGGCTGGTCCTAGGCAGCCGCAAGTATGTTAAGGCCCCTAGCCGGCCCTCGGGCTGGTCCTAGGCGGCCACAGTCATGTCTGGCCCCTAGCCAGCCCTCGGGCTGGTCCTAGGCGGCCACAAGTATGTTAAGGCTCCTAGCCGTCCCTCGGGCTGGTCCTAGGCGGCCACAGTCATGTCTGGCCCCTAGCCGGCCCTCGGGCTGGTCCTAGGCGGCCATAGTCATGTCTGGCCCCTAGCCGGCCCTCGGGCTGGTCCTAGGTGGCCACAAGTATGTTAAGGCCCCTAGCCGGCCATCGGGCTGGTCCTAGGCGGCCACAGTCATGTCTGGCCCCTAGCCGGCCCTTGGGCTGGTCCTAGGCGGCCACAAGTATGTTAAGGCCCCTAGCCGGCCCTCGGGCTGGTCCTAGGCGGCCACAGTCATGTCTGGCCCTAGCCGGCCCTCGGGCTGGTCCTAGGTGGCTACAGTTATGTTAGGCCCCTAGCCAGCCCTCGGGCTGGTCCTAGGCGGCCACAAGTATGTTAAGGCCCCTAGCCGGCCCTCGGGCTGGTCCTAGGCGGCCACAAGTATGTTAGGCCCCTAGCCGGCCCTCGGGCTGGTCCTAGGCGGCCACCGGTATGTTAAGGCCCCTAGCCGGCCCTCGGGCTGGTCTTAGGCGGCCACAGTCATGTCTGGCCCTTAGCCTGCCCTCGGGTGGTTTCGAACGGCCTCAACATCTAACCCAAAAGGGCATAGGCGCCCTGGGCCAGCACAAGAAACTCCCGAAGGTTTACACTTGGGATTCTGGGCGACCCCGAGTCAAACCCCCATATTAGCGTGCGAGACTTCTGAGATGGTTTAAATCCTGTAGTCTTGGTGGCCCTGAAAGCCCGAGACCAGCTCCGCAGCTAAGCCCAACTCCGGTCAGCATCAGAACCCGGGGGCCAGCCTCGGCACCTAATGTCACCTACGAAAGCGTCATCAGCTCTATTTTTGCCTTGCCAACTAGTTAACGAGCTGTCTCCCCAAAAAATTGGGCCTACGCTACTTTAAGTGGCGGGCACAAGGTAATAAACTTACCCTCAATGTTACTAAAAATTTTTTTACACTCCTTCAGCTTGGTTAGCGCAGGACCTACAAGCTCAAGGAGTGTAAGGGGCATCTGATAGGACCAGTTAACAGGCCCATGGGTAATAAAATAGAAATTTTCAAACAATTTTTCTAGGCGGCCATCTTCGGCGGCCTTCCTAAGCGGCTTAGTTCCTAGGCGGCCTCGCTGGCCTATTGGGTTTTTCTTCAAGGGCGCAGCGGGCATTTAATTCCGTTCACAGCTTTGCTCCCTGTTGAAATAAGCGCCCGTCATAATGAAGAGAGAGAACAAGTGAAAAAAATAGCTATGTGATGTGACCGCCTTTTTGTCATTAATGTCCCATAGGCAAATCAATGGGCAGCGTTTAATGATACGGAACCAAAAGGAAATCCTGCGGCCTAGTCCTCAACGGCCCTCCTTAATAATTCTAGGCGGCCTTTCATCTTAAGCGGCCCCCTCCTTAACAATCTTAGGCGGCCTTTCATCTTAAGCAGCCCCCTCCTCACACCCCTCCTCACAATAATTCTAGGTGGCCTTTCATCTTAAGCGGCCCCCTCCTCACAATAATTCTAGGCGGCCTTTCATCTTAAGTGGCCCCCTTCTTAATAATTCTACACGACCTTTCATCTTAAGCGGCCCCCTCCTCACAATGATTCTAGGCGGCCTTTCATCTTAAGCGGCCCCCTCCTTAACAATCTTAAGCGGCCTTCCATTTTAAGCGGCATCTTAAGCGGCCCCCTCCTTAACAATCTTAGGCGGCCTTCCATCTTAAGCGGCCCCCTCCTCACAACAATTCTAAACGGCCTCTTCTTCGATGGCCTTCTCAACGGCATTTATGTGCCAAGCCTTTTATGGTCTTATAAAGGCCACACGCATTTATGGTTGCCACGATTGACTCCCTTTTTGGCTCCATGCATGCACGTAAATGTGCTTCGGTAATAACTTCGGGACCGTCTTCATCTTAGGCGGTCCCAAAAGCTTCTCCTAGCCTAAACGGCCTCACCGAACCCAGGTCCCACAGATGCCTTCTCGGCCTCAGCCAGCAACGGCCTCGTGGAGCAGAGGCCCTAGGCGGCCACTAGCATCCCTAGGTGGCCTACTTCTCCCGGCCAGCAGGCTCCTCCCAGCCGGCCATCCACGGTGGCCCCTCGCCGCGACCTTCCGCGGACCTTTCGACTCTACACGCCAGGTAGAGAATACGGTCTCCATGGCTCATCAAGGATCAGGTCCAGGCAATAGAATTCGATGAAGGGGAGATATAGCTTCTCCACATGTCAGGTGGCATATGCATAAGCCAGAGGCATCGTTGAGTGGCCTATGGGTCTGAGGGTACTATTAGCCTTTATTTAATTCAAGAAGGGACTCATGGAGACTAAACAAGGACTCTGGCCACTAAATAAATACTCAAGATCAATGCACCAGAAAAGGCCAGCTGTGCATACTTGATCTGCGGATGAAATCATGACTTGCATGAAGTAAGAAGATGCTTTTAGTCCTGACATATCACTAAAAGACAACGCCTGCAGCTCTGACATGCCACTAAGAAGAAGCATCTTCATAAAAGCCTCGACAGGTGGCAGCACCTCAGGTCTCACAGATATTAATCCTGACATTTTATCTACCAAAAGTCATCAGTCATCATGACACTCCAACCACTCAGAACAGATAAGCCCCAAAAGTCATGATCCATCATGAGGCTCCACGTGACTCATTCTCACTGGACGAAAAAGATTCAAACTTCTCAAGCAAGCTACACAGAGTACAAAGGTAAATAAATTAGGTAAGAAGAGGTAACTCAAAAAGAACTCAACACACTCATTCTGGGGGGATCTTTCTTTCTCTTTCGAGCTTTCTTAAGCTCACGACTGTTGCCCAGAGTACTAACTTGAGCGTCGGAGGGTCCCCGCCGGAATGTCCGGCCGGGGCTTCCTTCGGCTCCGATATTTTTATGAAGGAACGGCTGACGCTCAAGGACGCCAACTCAAAGTGATCGGGCATCAACAGAAGCATATTCATGTAGCCGATCCCATGTAGTTGAGAAAAGGCTTAGATGAGTTGAGTTTATGAATACTTATAAAAATTAAGAAATTAAAATAATATTTTTAACTAGCTTTTTTTTTTTTAGTAAAATCGTGAGTTGCAATGAAATGAGTCTTGGAATTTCAAGCATACATCTAAAAGTGGTTGGCCTACAAGTATTAGTACTCCGAAGGGCCTAGGGAGCACAAGGAAGATGAGGGCTGGATGAGGTTTGCTGGTGATGGCAACCAGTTCATGCACTTCGGAAGGAAAGAAGGCATCAGGTTCTTTGCAAAGGAGGACAAATCTCGTATGGCAGTAGTTTCTTTTCAACAGCTGGATGGATTTAATTTTCTGGAGGCATATGCGCCTTGAAATATAGTTTGAATCAGCCTTTCACTTCACCATAACCGTACAACTTTCTATCTAATAGAAAGCATACATCAATATCAATTAGTTGTACCTATGTACAATTTGATACTTGAATCCAAAAGGTAATTTTTTTAAATACTAAAGAAGAATTAAAGCTAAAATCTTAATACAGAGTAACAAAATTTGAAGTAGTGCCCATGAGAAAAACCAAATGGCCTGTGAAAAACTCATGACTCTTGAGATATATATATTAATTGCTGAATTACTGTAAAAAAAAAATATTAGTATTGTTGCTAAGCATAAGTTATACGTGTAACCATCAACTTTTAATTCCTCCCCTTTTGATATTGAGATTTGGACAGCTAAAGACTTTCCCAGATTCCACCTTATAAGACGAGCTCATCATGGGTGAATTATTATTACCCTGTGGGTTTCATTTGACCTGCCACTTTGAGATAAAAAATTAACAAACTCCATCACTCTCAATGTGGGTGGCACAGCAACTACCAAGAAAACTTTTATAAGCAACGTTGGAGCTTGCTAAATTCAACATAGATTCGTTTCCTAGAACCGTTATAAGATTTGTCATTCATGGCAGTGGATAAATGAACAAGAATATATATATATATATATATATATATAGTTGCTTTATTATAAATTCTAAATGGAGGGAAGAATTGGAATCAGAGGTCATGGTTGTTTGCCATGGATTATATGAACGCCGCATTTGATAGCAAGTAATCTATTCGGATTATCGGTAATTTAAATGAAATTTATCAGATAAATATGTTTGATACATATTTTGAATGACGATCTATCTTATAGTGCTAATCTAGATTACATCTTATCAGATAATTCAGATTATCTCAGAAAAAGATGGTTATTCACATTACTAGATATATGATAATCTAATATTTTTTTTGATAAAATTGTCTATGCTTACTTTGATCATTCTCTACCCGCCTCCTTCTCTACCGACCTCGCTGAAAACTCCTACACTTCTTCCGTCGAATCAAGTCATAGATTTTCTCCGCCCAATGGCCCCACGATCGTCTCAAGATGCGCGGAACTCCTTCCGATCAGTAGCCTTCGATATTCTCATCGGCAACTTTGAATATCATTTATAAATATAATTTTTTAAATATTATCATTTATAAATATATTTTTTTAAAATTAAATATATAATAATATATAAATTTTTAATAAATTTAATTTAAAAGTATTTTAAAATTTTGATGTTATATGGCTGATAATCTTTTTGTCATATCAAATACATTACTGTTGCATTACGTGTATACCAAATATAGTAATTAATATTATTGATAATCTATAGAGTGATAATTTATCTTATAAATAATTTATATTATTATTTAAAATTATTGACGATACACCAAACCCAACATAATAGGATTGAAATTCTTTATCCTGCATTGCATCATACGATGCGGTACACATCTCAATTTCTCATCCACATATTAGCCACTGAAAATATTCTTTTTGAGTCAGTGACAGGGGCCACCATGAATGAAAGGCAGCTTCCCACGCTCCACCGTAGAGGATTTCAGGTTCAGCACCACCTTGCTGGCCTCATGAAAGAGTAACATTGATGACTTTATATATATATATATTTGAGAATGGAGAATTTGGAGGGATTCCCACACCAAGGGGGAAGGGGATCGAGGAGGGGTGGGCGGTATAGTAGTAGGGACGGCTGCTTGTCTGCCAACGCCATGTGGTGGTAAGCTTGCTGGTCTTAGTCCATGAAATCCGGATGACCAGATATTAAAAATAATAAAGTATGAAAAGGGAACCCTTTCTTTTAATTAATAACCCCATGGCGACAGCCAGTTGGAAGTTGGAACTATCAAACAATTCGATGCTCCAAAAGCTGCTTTATTAGTCATTTAGCTATAGAATAGACCAGTGGAATTCTATGACCAAAAAGAAGCTGGTGGATGGTGGGACGACTGTAGTCCATAACATAAGGTATAAATAAGAGTAGTGAGTATGGACTGACTCAAGGCTATGATATAAAGAATGGCTTTAAGTCATAGAATAATTTTGACTAGGAATTGATCTAGAAGATGGAGATGTGTCATGTAGGAACCAGAACTAATAAATTCTTAAAGGGAATGGGTTAGGTGGCTAAAAAAATGACAATCTAAACCTTCCATTGAAGGTTAAAAACTTCTTTTTTCTTTTTTTTTGGAGTAGGAGGGTTGGGGGACAATGCATTTCAAAAATTATAAATTAAGTATCAATATATTTTATAGATAAAAATTATATATTTTTCAAAATTTTATGAGAGGGGGCCACGCCCATCCTATATAATTGCTTAAAAGGTCTACTTCATAGCTAACATTATCTTCTATATTTGTTTTGGTTCGAATTTGAAAAGGTATGTTATATGACTTATTTTCCAAACACAAATCTGAATATCCAGTAAAAAAAATATACATAAATAGACCTATATCAAGATTCTAACAAGTGAGATCACTCCTCATGTGATGAGTACTTTAACACTGGAATAGCATCCATTTATATTCTAAAACGATGATTTATCATTCTTATTTTTACATATTTTTATTTAATGCATATAATAATAATTCTTATTTTAATAATTAATTTTTCTTATGAAAAAATCAGATGTTTTTCTCTTATCAAAATGAATTTGGATGTTCTTGATTGTATTCTTTATGATAATTTCATAATTTTGTTGTTAAAAATATTTTAAAAACTTCTACATATTCTTGCATATATTATAAACTCTATTAAAAATATAGATCATTATTATTTCTTATTTTTTCTACACTTGAAAGTAATGGTAGTATTAATCATAGAAATTTAGTTAATATATTTATATTATATATTTATTTTAAATAATTTTTGAATTTAATGTTTTAATATAAGCTTGATTGGATAATGATCGGAATAGTTGGTTTAAGTTGACCTTCTTGTAATGGATATCATGTGCAATCTAGGTAATGAATATCATTTTCATCCTTTATAACTATGTTAATTTATTTTTTTATTATTCAATTCCATCCAAAATCTAATTATTTTGAATGATATCTAATTTATAATTATATTTGGTTAGAAAACTATAGATATAACTAATATTTGACATGTCTTCAAATCCATTTAGATCGAATAAGATTCATAAAAAAAATATGGATACAAAAATGGATATATTGGTATTATATTTATAAATCTAATATATTTTTAGCCCTACTTCCATGTCATTGTTGTAAAAAGTGTCATCACTTTGAATAATTTCTAAGGTCCTTAAGAATCTATGGTGACATAAGATCTAATCATCTATTATCTATAAATCATAATATTTTTATTTCTTAATTTAATTATGTTGATTAAAACATGTGTATCATAGGGTATAACTGCAGTTTTATACTAACTGTCAACCTACTGTAACCCTCCTCTTTTCTCTTGGCTTGGAACCAACTATGTATAAAACTTCATACATAGGCATAATTAGAAATGAAGATGAATGTAGTGTAAAAATTAGGGACCATAAATTTATTAAGAATTATTATTTTTAGTATTTAGGATCGATTATTCATAAAGTATAAAAAATTAAAGATGACATTGTTCATAATATTAAAGTAAATTGGATGGAATAGAGAAGTGCAAATAAAATATTATATGTTCATAAAGTATCTGCTGAGATAAGGAAAAGTTTTATAGAATAGGTATAAAATTAACTATACTTTATGGTATAAAATTTTGAGTAGTTAGAAAATATATGTATATAAAATGAATGTTGCAAAAATAAAAATGTTGAGATGGATATATAATGATACAATAATAATAATAATAATAATAATATAAGAAATGAAACCATTTGTAAGAAGGTAGAGACGGTTTCAATTAAGGATAAATTAAGCGAAGGATGACTTAAATGGTTTGAATTTGTGCAATGTACATTTAAAGATACAACGGTATAAAAGACTGGTCTAATACATGCAGAAAAAAAAATAAAGATAAACTGAAAATTATATGAGAAGAAAGTAGATGGGCCTTATTAAAAATAAGCTCTACTATACCTTATAGTTAGCCCCATCAAATAATTAAAAAAAGGTAGATGGGACTTGATACTGGTAGGCTCCCTCTTTGCCCTTCTTTTATTTTGGTTTTGGTGGTAGGGATGGTAGCATGGCCCCAGCCTACTAGTTAAATGTCTTTTTATGTGTTTAGGTAACTTGTTTCCTTATATCACACATGATGGAATGCCATCAAGCAACGAAGGACAAGCTCTCTCAAACCATTATATTTACCCTTCTCTTAGCCTACCATGTTGATGGCTGGACAGGAGAAAGATACGGTGGTTGGTACCAACCTCTGAAAGTAGCCCTTAGAGATGGCATGTGCTGCACTTGACCCTTCCTAAAGGCTATGCCTTCCACTAGCTCCCCTTCCTATATTTGACCCCAGTTTTTTACACTCAGAATTGTGCCTGAAATTTTGAACTCTTGTTTTTAAATCATTGGTTCCACAGGAGATATATGTGCCAAGACAAAGCCTATGCTCCAATAGACTCAGACTTTTATAAAGTGCTACTAAATTATGTTTTAGGGCATTTCAGTCCATGTATTTATATTGGCCAATGCAAATATTGAGAGGTCTTTCTATTTCTCTTTCTGGGCTAAGGTTCAACTTAAGGTATTGATGTCTTAAGTGCCAAGAAGATTCATAATTCAACCTAACCATGTTGTACCATTAAAATATCCCCCACAAAATCCAACCATTTGAAATGGAGCATTCTGAATCACTTGGATGCACTGAATCATCACGTTCATTGATCATACATAACATCGTTCCTGCAATTATGCGTGTTTGGATCATGTCCTTGTCATTAGAATGGAATAGTACAGGCTAAGAGCCAACCATCTCGAATTGCTTCATTGCTGAGACTACAAGGAATGTTGTTCTTTAGTAAAAACCAAATTGATGGAGATGCTAAACATTTCTTACTGATATAGCCTTTTTGCTTACTTTTTATATGAAACAATATATGCTTCTAATTCTTTATTATTTCCATTATAGTTGTTAAGTAGCGCACAATCTTTCAGGCAGCCATCGAAAACTCATCTCTATAAAGTGAAAATAATATTATATAGGCTTTGGAAAGCCACCAAATTGTGGCTTGAGTTCCTAGCTAGTGACCTTAAATAAGTTTCAACAAGTTTGTGTAAGGCTGCATTTAGATTAGGAAATGATGGGCCAGTTGACCCCATGAAAAATAAAATTTTTTGGACAACCCCAAAGGCCGACGGCTTCAAGACCGACGGCCTCAAAGGCCGACACCCGGCACCTCCAAGGCCGGTACCTCCAAGACCGACGGCCCCAAAGGCCGACACCCGACGCCCGACAGCCCCAAAGGCCGACACCTCCAAGGCGTCCAAGACCGTCAGCCCCAAAGGCCGGCACCTCCAAGACCGGCACCTCCAAGGCCGGCACCTCAAAGACCATCAGCCCCAAAGGCCGACACCCGACACCCGACGGCCCCAAAGGCCGGCACCTCGAAGACCGTCAGCCCCAAAGGCCGACACCCGACGACCGACGGCCCCAAAGGCCGACACCTCCAAGGCGTCCAAGACCGTCGGCCCCAAAGGCCGACACATCCAAGGCCGGCACCTCCAAGGCCGGCACCTCGAAGACCGTCAGCCCCAAAGGCCGACACCCGACACCCGACGGTCTCAAAGGCCGACACCCGACGACCGACGGCCCTAAAGACTGACACCCGACGACCGACGGCCCCAAAGGCCGACACCCGACGGCTCCAAGACCGACGGCCCCAAAGGCCGACACCCGACGCCCGACGGCCCCAAAGGCCGACACCTTCAAGGCGTCCAAGACAGCCGGCCCCAAAGGCCGACACCTCCAAGATCGGCACCTCCAAGGTCGGCACCTCGAAGACTGTCGGCCCCAAAGGCCGACACCTCCAAGGCCGGCGCTTCCCAGCTGGCCCCGGCGTGTCCAAGCTAGGCGGCCCGATACCTCCCAGGCGGCCCCGGTATCTTTCTAGCCGGCCCTCTACGTCTCCAAGCCAGGTGGCCCCGGCGCTTCCCAGTCGGCCCCGGCGTGTCCAAGCTAGGCGGCCCGGCACCTCCCAGGTGGCCCCGGCATCTCCTAGCCGGCCCTCTACGTCTCCAAGCGAGTCGGCCCCCGGCATCTCCTAGCCGGCCTCTACGTCTTCAAGCGAGTCGGCCCGCGGCATCTCCTAGCCGGCCTCTACGTCTTCAAGCGAGTCGGCCCCGGTACTTCCCAGCCGGCCCCAACACTTCGCAGACGGCCCTGACATCTTCCTAGCCGGCCTCTACGTCTCCAAGCGAGTCTCCCCCGGCACTTCCCAGGCGGCCTCGGCACTTCCCAGCCGGCCCCGGCATGTCCAAGCTAGGCGGCCCGGCACCTCCCAGGCGGCTCCGGCATCTTCCTAGCCAGCCCCCTGCGTCTCCAAGCTCGGCGGCCCCGGCACTTCCTAGCCAGCCCCAGCGTGTCCAAGCTAGGCGGCCCCGGCATCTCCTAGCCGACCTTTACTTCTCCAAGCGAGTCGGCCCCGACGCCTTCTCCACATCCCCAGTCCCGCAAGTCGGCCAAGGCCATCCCCGGCTGGCCCGACTCGGCCCCGGCGTCTCCAGCCCCGCCGAGTCGGCCAAGGCCATCCCAGGCCGGCCCGACTCGGCCCCGGCGTCTCCAGTCCCGCCGAGTCGGCCAAGGCCATCCCCGGCCGGCCCAACTCGGCCCTGGCGTCTCCAGTCCCGCCGACTCGGCCCCGGCGTCTCCAAGTCCATCGATTCGGCCCCGCCCCGGCACTGCCTCGCCAGCGGGATGGGCCCCAGCCATCTCGGGTCAACCCGGCTCGGCCCTGACAAGACGGGATTTCCCAGTTCTCGCCAGATCAGCCCCCAGCGGTTCAAGAAATCGCCTCTCTGACGCGTGCCACCCGACAGCGCCAGACACACGCCGCCCGACAGCCCCACCGGCTGATGGGACGTAGCCCACTAATCGGCCCTGATTCACGCGAGGGCTTAGCAGATCTTCTGATTACGCAATCCCACGTGATCATGCCAGAATTAACCCCTATAAAAAGGTGAATCCATCAAGTAAACAGGTATGCGTGATAACCCCCAAAATGACCATCTCTACTCTCAAAAGGAATTTCTCCTCCCTGAGATCCCTCTTTCCACACAAAACAGGGCTCACTCGAGCCCTTCTTCAGCTGTGACCTCAGTCACTAATTTGGTCGTCGGAGGGTTCCGCCGGAGACCCCCTCCGGTCCCGGGACTTCTTTGCAGGCAACCCGGCAAAGCGAGGATTCGAGAAGCACCTCCGTTCCCGACGTCCAGGAGAGGTGATTGAGCGTCATCAGATTGGCACGCCAGGAAGGAGGGATAAGAAAAAGTAGCGAACGTTCTCCCTGAGCTACACTTTTCATCCCCTCTCTTCTCCAAGAAGCCATGGTGGTGACATGAGCTCAGGACGCCTCCATCAGCTGCCCAGCGGGGTTTCCCCCGTCAACTAGACAGCAGGAAGCCAATCCCCCTGCTGCTGACCCTCTGATCACCTGCCCGCCGCCAGACGCCGCTGTCCAAACAGCGGAGCAGCTGGCAACCCTCTCTCAGTAAGTCCAGAATCTCACCGCCATGATCCACGGGCTATAGCAATGACAGTCCGTGGCCACCCAGCATCAGACTGCTCCCCTCGCCAGTCAACAGTCGGTGAGGGGAGGTTCTCCTCGGTGGGAGGCCGGTCGGTGAGAGACCGGCCGACGTCAAGTTTCCCCTAGGAAGCCTCGACGCGAGCCCTCCAAGCGGCCACGGTCCCCTGACCGCGGCCCCAGCGAATTTCCTCCCAAGCCACATCACCACGAGGAACCCAGGCGGAAGTCCCGACTTCCGTCTCCATCTCCTTCCGCCTCCTCTTCTTCTTCTTCCTCCGAGCCATCTCGGAGGGCCCCGACAATCAGCCGCCAGGCGGAGGAATGCCTGGAGGAGTACAACAGGCGACTAGACGAGCTCGCCAAGAAGATCAACCATCAGCCGGAGGATGAGTTCGACACTCGTCATCCTTACACTCGCCGCATACTGGAGGAACTGGTTCCCTCCAGGTTCCGCTTCCCCCAGGTGGACCCGTACGACAGTACGACCGACCCCCTCGATCACCTCGAGGGTTACAAAGCTATGATGCAAGTCTAGGGTGCCTCAGACGCCCTCATCTGCAAGGCCTTCCCCGCAACTCTGCGGAAGGCCGCCTGTGCATGGCACTCACGCCTGCCAACTCACAGCATCGACTCTTTCCGGGAGCTGGAGAAAGCATTTTTGGCCCACTTCGACGCCTGCCGCCGGATCCCAAGGGTGGCAGACAGCCTCTTCTCCGTCCGCCAGAAGGAAGGAGAGTCGCTGCGGGACTTCGTGTCCCGATTCAAAACCGCCGCCCTCGAGGTCTACCATCTCGATGATGCGGTGGCCACCCTGGCGTTGAAGCAGGGACTCCTTCCGTCCCGCTTCACCTTCTCCTTGGATAAGAAGCCCCCGAGCTCTTACTCCGACCTCCTCCTTCGGGCCTAGAAGTACATCCAGGCGGATGAAGCCGACTTCACCCACCGGGAATCCTCAAGAAACTCCAACGGGTCCCCTCGACACAGGCGAGCTGACCCGCCTCACCGTTCCGAGAATAAGCGATGGAGCCCCGTCCCCGACGAGAATGAGCTCACTCCTCTCCTTGCCCCTCGATCCCACATCCTGATGGAGATCGAGGGTGAGCCTTACCTCCAGCGTCCTCCCCCATGAAGAAAGGTGCACCCCGTGACGTGAACCGCTACTGCCATTTCCATCGGGATTACGACCATGACACCGACAGCTACTACAGCTTGAAGCGGGCCATCGAGGAGCTCATCCGGCGGGGCTACCTCGGCAAGTATGTCCAGAAGACACAACAGCCGCTGCCGGCCATCATGGGGCCTCCACCAGCTCAAGCCACCGTCGACAACACTCCCACGGAGCAGACGATCGGGATGGTGTCCTGGGGATCAGCTTCTGCACCTAAATGGACGAGGTATCCAAGCCTACCGAGGGGGGCAAGCTGTCCCCCAACTGAGAAGGTCCCTACCGCACCACCGAAACACTTCACCGGGGGGCATGCAAACTAGAAGAGCTTGACGGAAGCCTGTTCCACGTACCTGGAATGCGGACGACCTCCGCCAGTATTACCAATGTACTCCCAGAAGCATGAGTAATAAAGAAATCCCCTTCTGACGCCACAGTTTGTTCTCCCTTTCACCAAGTCTCTCAAAAGGAGCTCACTGGCATCGCGGCCCACGGGACACCACTCGGCCCCAGCACGGCGGTGCCCCCGAGTCGGTTAAGACCCTAAAGGATTCATACCCGGCTGAGTCGCCACTTGGGCGCACACAAACCCCCGAGCTGGTTCAAAAGGAGCTCACTGGCATTGCGGCCCACGGGACACCACTCGGCCCCGGCATGGCGGTGCCCTCGAGTCGGTTAAGACCCTAAAGGCTCCGTACCCGGCTGAATCGCCACTTGGGCGGCACACAAAACCCTAAACTGGTTCAAAAGGAGCTCACTGGCATCGCGACCCACGGGACACCACTCGGCCCCGGCACGACGGTGCTTCCGAGTCAGTTAAGACCCTAAAGGCTTCGTACCGGCTGAGTCGCCACTTGGGCGGCACACAAACCCCCGAGCTGGTTCAAAAGGAGCTCACTAGCATCACGGTCCACGGGACACCACTCGGCCCTGGCACGGTGGTGCCCCCGAGTCGGTTAAGACCCTAAAGGCTCTGTACCCAGCTGAGTCGCCACTTGGGCAGCATACAAACCCCCAAGCTGGTTCAAAAGGAGCTCACTGGCATCGCAGCCCACGGGACACCACTCGGCCCTGGCACGGCAGTGCCCCCGAGTCGGTTAAGAACCTAAAGGCTCTGTATCCGACTGAGTCGCCACTTGGGCGGCACACAAACCCCCGAGCTGGTTCAAAAGGAGATCACTAGCATCGCGGCCCATGGGACACCACTCGGCCCCGGCACGGCGGTGCCCCCGAGTCGGTTAAGACCCTAAAGGCTCCGTACCCGGCTGAGTCGCCACTTGGGCGGCACACAAACCCCCGAGCTGGTTCAAAAGGAGCTCACTGGCATCACGGCCCACGGGACACCACTCGGCCCCGGCACGGCGGTGCCCCCGAGTCGGTTAAGACCCTAAAGGCTCCGTACCGGCTAAGTCGCCACTTGGGCAGAACACAAACCCCCAGGCTGGTTCAAAAGGAGCTCACTGGCATCGCGGCCCAAGGGACACCACTCGGCCTCAGCACGGCGGTGCCCCCGAGTCGGTTAAGACCCTAAAGGCTCCGTACCCGGCTGAGTCACCACTTGGGTGGCACACAAACCCCTGAGCTGGTTCAAAAGGAGCTCACTAGCATCGCGGCCCACGGGACACCACTCGGCCCCGGCACGGTGGTGCCCCCGAGTTGGTTAAGACTCTAAAGGCTCCGTACCTGACTGAGTCACCACTTGGGCGGCACACAAACCCCCGAGCTGGTTCAAAAGGAGCTCACTGGCATCGCGGCCCATAGGACACCACTCGGCCCCGGCACGGCAGTGCCCCCGAGTCGGTTAAGACCCTAAAGGCTCCTTACCCGGCTGAGTCGCCACTTGGGCGGCACACAAACTCCTGAGCTTGTTCAAAAGGAGCTCACTGGCATCGCGGCCCACGGGACACTACTCGGCCCTGGCACGGCGGTGCCCCCGAGTAGGTTAAGACCCTAAAGGCTCCGTACCTGATTGAGTCGCCACTTGGACGGAACACAAACCCCCAGGTTGGTTCAAAAGGAGCTCACTGGCATCGCGGCCCATGGGACACCACTCGGCCCTGGCACGGCGATACCCCCGAGTCGATTAAGACCCTAAAGGCCCTGTACCCGACTGAGTCGCCCCTCGCAGTGGTTCTCACTCCCCCGAGGCGGTTCAAAAGGAACCTGACGCTCTCAGCTCTCAGGTTACCCTTCGGGGTTCAAAAGACTTCCAGACTCCGCGTTGGGAGAGGATTATTAGCCGCCCTCAGCTAGCCAAAGAAGGCACGCAGACGTCCATCCAAGGCAGCGCAAGATGCCAAGGTAAAAGTTCTACACTCCTTTCACTTAGCCGATGCGGGGCACGCAAGCTCAAGGAGTATGGGGGGCATTTGATGGGGCCAGTTGACCCCATGAAAAATACAATTTTTGAACAGCCCCAAAGGCCGATGGCTCCAAGACCGATGGCCCCAAAGGCCGACACCCGGCACCTCCAAGGCCGGCACCTCCAAGACCGACGGCCCCAAAGGCCGACACCCGACGCCCGACGGCCCCAAAGGCCGACACCTCCAAGGCGTTCAAGACCGTCAGCCCTAAAGGCCGACACCTCCAAGACCGGCACCTCCAAGGCCAGCACCTCGAAGACCATCAGCCCCAAAGGCCAACACCCGACACCCGACGGCCCCAAAGGCCGGCACCTCGAAGACCGTCAGCCCCAAAGGCCGACACCCGACACCCGACGGCCCCAAAGGCCGACACCCGATGATCGACGGCCCCAAAGGCCGACACCTCCAAGGCGTCCAAGACCGTCACCCCAAAGGCCGACACCTCCAAGACCGGAACCTCCAAGGCCGGCACCTTGAAGACCGTCAGCCCCAAAGGCCGACACCCGACACCCGATGGCCCCAAAGGCCGACACCCGACACCCGACGGCTCCAAGACCGACGGCCCCAAAGGCCGACACCCGACGCCCGATGGCCCCAAAGGCCGACACCTCCAAGGCATCCAAGACAGTCGGCCCCAAAGGCCGACACCTCCAAGACCGGCACCTCCAAGGCTGGCACCTCGAAGACTGTCGGCCCCAAAGGCCGACACCTCCAAGGCCGGCGCTTCCCAGCCGGCCCCGGCGTGTCCAAGCTAGGCGGCCCGACACCTCCCAGGCGGCCCCAGCATCTTCCTAGCCGGCCCTCTACGTCTCCAAGCCAGGTGGCCCCGGCGCTTCCCAGCCGGCCCCGGCGTGTCCAAGCTAGGCGGCCCGACACCTCCTAGGCAGCCCCGGCATCTCCTAGCCGGCCCTCTACGTCTCCAAGTGAGTCGGCCCCCGGCATCTCCTAGCCAACCTCTACGTCTCCAAGCGAGTCGGCCCGGTACTTCCCAGCCGGCCCGATACTTCGCAGACGGCCCCGGCATCTTCCTAGCCGGCCTCTACGTCTCCAAGCGAGTCGCCCTCGGCACTTCCTAGGCGGCCCCGGCACTTCCCAGCCGGCCCCGGCATGTCCAAGCTAGGCGGCCCGGCACCTCCTAGGCGGCCCCGGCATCTTCCTAGCCGGCCCCCTGCGTCTCCAAGCTCAGCGGCCCCGGCACTTCCCAGTCGGCCCCAGCGTGTCCAAGCTAGGCGGCCCGGCACCTCCCAGGCGGCCCCGGCATCTCCTAGTCGGCCTCTACTTCTCCAAGCGAGTCGGCCCCAACGCCTTCTCCATGTCCCCAGTCCCGCCGAGTCAGCCAAGGCCATCTCGGTCGGCCCAACTCGGCCTCGGCGTCTCCAGTCCCACCGAGTCGGCCTAGGCCATCCCAGGCCGGCCCGACTCGGCCCCGGTGTCTCCAGTCGCGCCGAGTCGGCCAAGGCCATCCCCGGCCGGCCCGACTCGGCCCCGGCGTCTCCAATCCCGCCGACTCGGCCCCGGTGTCTCCAAGTCCGTCGATTCGGCCCCGCCCCGGCACTGCCTCGCCAGCGGGATGGGCCCCAGCCATCTCGGGTCGACCCGGCTCAGCCCTGACAAGACGGGATTTCCCAGTTCCCGCCAGATCAGCCCCCAGCGGTTCAAGAAACCGCCTCTCTGATGCGCGCCGCCCGACAGCGCCAAACACGCGCCGTCCGACAGCTCCATCGGTTGATGGGACGTGGCCCACTAACCAGCTCAGATTCACGCGAGGGCTCAGCAGATCTTCTGATTCACGCAATCTAACATGATCATGCCAGAATCAACCCCTATAAAAAGGTGAATCTATCCAGTAAACAGGTATGCGCGATAACCCCTAAAATGGCCATCTCTACTCTCAAAAGAAATTCCTCCTCCTTGAGATTCCTCTTTCCACACAAAACAGGGCTCACTCGAGCCGTTCTTCAGCTGTGACCTTAGTCACTAACTTGGCCGTCGGAGGGTTCCGTCGGAGACCCCATTTGGTCCCAGAACTTCTTTGCAGGTAATCCGGTGAAGCGAGGATTCGAGAAGCATCTCCGTTCCCGACGTCCTGATTGAGCATCATCAGGAAACATTAATTCAAATTGTACATTTTTTTGTCTATTTTTGAGCAAACATTCATGCACCAGTTTGAATCATCTGATATGCTTTTCATGCTTGTTATTCATGCAGATTTGACTTAATTTATCATGGGAAACTGGCATGGCGTTCAACTAGCTAGTATGGTGTTTTAGGTTACTTCTTGCTGCTATGGAAGAAAAAAAAAGTGTGTTACAGTCTTACAGAAGATGGAAGGGAATAAAAATGATTAATTACAAGCTTGAAGAAGAAGAAAGAGAATACCTCTAAATTTTTTCTTCAATTTAGATATGATTTTAAAAAGAGAAAGAAAGACAAGAGGCCTTAGGATTAAGATAATCTATTCATACCCTAACAACTTGCTTTACAATTTTCTTAATTTAATCAAATAAGAGAAATATCTCAATTTCCTTTTTCCTTTTCTTTGTTATATTTTCCTTCATATACCTTTTTCCTCTCTCAACAACTAAATAATACTTTTACATCCACTATAATTGTATCACTTTTAACCCTTCACATATTTTTTAACTTCATTATAATCAACGCATATAACAACTACCTTAGTATATATCTACTTGCATGTACTATTATCGGGAGCAAAATATAAAAAAATTTTAGGGTGCTTAGCGTACATGAAAAGCATGTAATGTGCATATAATATTAGCTTTGCCACTTAATATTCAACTTGCACCATGATATCAATTCTCTCAACTCACACCTCACACCAAGCTCTCTGTGGCATGCAATAGGAGAAATCTTTTTTCTGAATATATACAAAAAAATATGTTTCTATAGAATGATAAATATAAGAGATTTTTCTTTTCCCAACATAAGATATAGATAATATAGTTGATCTTGTTAAGATTTGAAATTTTGATGCAATAGTGATGAAGAAAATTTATCAATCTGTTATATTTCTATCACATGTAATTATAACCTTCACTTTACAAATCTTTTAGCAAATTCTTAAGTCACATGAAAAATCCTCAGCTTTAAATATTGTTGATATTTTTCGTTGGCAATAAGACTTCACCTCTTTCACCATGTACTCAATTAACTCCACTTTATTTCTTGTTAGCTATGTTATTTACCAATGCATCTATCTTATTTAGACTACAACTCTGCAATAAGATTCGTAACTATATCATGGACTCTATCTTGCTATTAGGTATTACCATGATCCATCAATCTCTTACATCATGCATGTCGACAAGGGCGACTCTATCTTTCATGTTAAACTTTATTTTGATATATTAAATCTTAAAACCAGATGTATCGGCCTATAGTTTGCTTCACTCTTAATAGATTATATATAGACTTAATGACTCTATTTTTTTTTTTTTTCAATCATTGGGACTCTATTGCATTATGGCTGCCTTTGTTTTCTTCTCCCTTCTAGAAATTTCACATGGGCCTACCATGTCGCTCAAATGATTACACATGCTTGTCCAACTTGAATTTTGCATAAGCCAATCAATTTGGATTCAAATCAAAACAGGTGATCGTCTAAAGGTAAGCAACCAATTATCTAATCTTTAGTTCTTTCTCATAAATAAAAATTTTTAATATAAATTAAATTAAACACGCTTTGGCCATGCAAGCAATCCATCCCAAGAAGCAAGCTAAGGTCCTTTTATTTTGTCTCCAATAATTTAAAAAAAAAAGGAGGTCATCTTCGAATGAGGTCCAGTTGTTGGGGTAGGGTGTTCCAGATGGAGTTGATCACTTAATCATCACTTGCCAGAAGGGCATTAAACAACTAAAAAGGACTCTTCCAGGCTAAGCATCACTAAAAGCCAAGCTATCTTCCTCACTTTGTTGGTGCTTCACCACCATACATGGGGCCCATCCCCCGGGTCACTGGATCCCACCCCAAAGGCCGAGACAAAGCTCTCCTATTGGAAACCCCAGGGGGCTGACAGGGTGACCGAAGGCCAATAAAAGAAACGTACGATATGGATCAGAGGGATGAGAGCATCTCTTCTGTCCAAGATAAGGTCCATCAGGTGAACAGTGGACTGATGGGGGGCATAGATTTGCTGCATTGAATGCGTCCCAGGTGGCGTTGTTACCGGAGTCAAACCTCTTGTCTATATTTTAAGGTCAGAAGTCGGTGGCACTTTTACTTTTCAAAGGTGATCAGGTCACCTTCGGTGAGACCATACAAGTTTTTACCAACATCTCGTTAAGTAGTTTTATTTTTTAAAAATCATAACCATAAGGCAGTATTTAATATAGGGGATAAGAAAAATATTTAGGGATATTTCTTCTTATTTTTAAATGCTATAGCTAAAGGGAATAGATCTAAAAAAGTTTAACAGATAATCCATATTTAACCATGGGTTATTCTCTGAACTTATTCCCTAGAAACCCTGGGAACAACTAAAGTTATCCCTTGATGACAGACTTATAATTTTAAAAAGATGCTTATTTCCTCAGCTATCCTTTGGATAAATGCTATCCTGTACATTTATCCAAGGATAGCTTTTGGGCTATCAAACACTGCCTAAGGGATAGCTAAGAATAAAATTAACCAAATGGATAATCCATGGTTAACCATGGGTTATCCCCTCAATTTATTCCCTAAAAAATACAGAATAGATGGTTATCCCTTCAAATAGAGTAAAAAAAATTTATCATATGGATTTACCTTTTTTATTTGATATGATCAATGAGATAATCAAGGAATATCCCTAGGGATAGCCTAGGAGATAAACTCTATCCCATACATTTATTCATGGATAATATTTTTTCTATCAAACACTACCTAAAAGGTTAAAAACCAGCATGGCATCTAACATGCAAGGGTTAATTCACTTAATTGTGCCTTTAGGAGTAAATTAGATCACATTTTGCAACTACAATGGGACCAGATTTGATGCTATCTTTTGCTCTAGCTTTGTCAATCTCACTTAGGAAAGCATGCCAAACTTAGGATGCATTTGATATAGAGTTAAAAGAGATAAAAAATTATGAGTTATGATAATTTTTTTCTTTTTATTGAGAGATAATTTTTTTCTTTTTTACCCTAAAATTGTTAATTTAGAAGGTAGGTTAATATGATCAAGAATAAAAATTATTTAGAAGGTAAGAGATTGAAATAGTAGAAGTAACAAAATATTAAATAATTTCAGTACTCTTTTATATCTCACTTCTTTTACATTAATAGCATTAATAACATATGAATGATATTTTTATCTCTTTTATATTAATTTTATTCTAAATATGGTTAATAATTATATTTGTAATATTTTACTTTTCTATCATAAACACAACTAAATACAATAAATAAGTTTTTTTTATTTTCTTAAAATATGTACCAAAAAATGTTAGTTCTATAACTTTTTACCATAATTCTTTTTAAGCCCATATCAAAAGCACTTTTAGTACTAACACCTACAAATCAACCAACATTTATGCATATGAATAGGTTAGCTCAGCTTGAGAGTAAATCCATTAAAGTTTACTAGCTTAATAAGGTAGTTAAGTCTAAGCATTATTTTGATCTTTGCAAGTATGTGAACCAAGCTTCAAAACTTGAATAATATTGGTCAAATTTGCTTTGATGTTGAATAATATTGCTTGCATGAGCTAGATAGCTTAAAAACCATATGGTTTGCTTTGAATCATTTGTAACCACTTGCTCCTTTTGCATCTTTCCTTTTCAATCATTTTTAAGTTCCTAATGTAAGGAATGAATAAAGAAAGAATTTGCATAAGCAATGAAAGTGAATTATCTTCTTGACTACTCCATTGATCCATTTAAATTCACTATGGCATCATGCCTCTTTTCAAAGTTGATGTTGGAAGCACAATTTCAGGTTATGACAAGATGTTCTTTTTTTTTGTACAAACGGACGATCACACTAATTTAGGTTGAGTCAACCCCAATTTATCAGAATATAAAATTTGAGTAAGCACAGACGGGCACGGATCACCCGATATCCAGCACCACGGTCCTGAATGATGGGCAACTCGAGCAGCAATCAAGTCAGCCACTGAATTTGCTTTCCGATATATATGCCGAATCTGAACAGTATCAGCTTGATGAAGCATAGACCGAATGTCACATATCATCAGGTTGGACATAATAGGCTCGCTCAGATCCTGACGAGCCAACGCACCATAGTGATAGAATCACCCTCAGTAATAAGCCTGTGAATACCTAAACTGCGTATGGCGTAGAAAATACCAGTCCACGCAGCATGCAGTTCAGCAGCCGGCACAGAGAGGTCGAGGATGCCAAAACTGTCAGCCGCTATCAAAGCTCCATCAGGCCCACAGATAAGAAAAGCTGAACCCACCAGACGACCATGAACACTGCTATCAAAATTGACTTTGACAAACCCTAGTGGAGGGGTTCCCAAGAAATGAAGACCGTACGCCGGTGTGCTGCAGGGGCAGCAAGGAACCCCAGATGCTAGAGCTATCAGAGTCAAAGGCAGACTGATGGAAAATATACTCATCTGAGAGAGACTGAGCAGTCCTGACAATCCGGTGAGGAGGATCAGAAACATCAGAGAAAATTTGATGATTCTGGGATAACCAAAGCTGATAAGCAATATAGGCAGCCAAGGAGTTGGAGCGACCAAAGTTCCATCTGGTGTCCTGACGAATCATCATAAAGAAGGAGGCGCAGCATTGAGCACTACTCTCACCCCACAGGCTGTAACCCGCAAGCTGCCATACCGATCTGACTATGGCACAGGAAAATATAGCATGGTCGGTAGTCTCAACCCCAGAACCGCATAACGGGCAAGTAGAAGAGACGCTATGCCCCTTCCAGAAAGTAGGAAAACGTAGAAAGACAATCCCAAGCCATCTTCCAGATGAATAGGCATCAAGTTGTCCTTTGAGGCATCAAGTTGAGTTATTAGGATTTAAAATGTTGGTTGAAAACATTTTCATACAAACCATATCAAACTTAAATATGTACTTATTACTTGCCCTCTTAAGACAAAAGATATATAAAGATGGAATCCAAGTCTACTGCATAATATAAACTATGCATAAGATTAATATGATCAACTCTACATTGATATCAAATGCTTGAATCTAACAATATTATATTATAAAAAATGATCTCATAGAAAAGGATTTTTGGCGAATCAAGTTTCCCTACTATCACCATATGATAAAGAGCATGCTGTGGTATCGGCCATAAAAAATTAAAAATGGAATGCAAATTAGTATCAAATTTCAACCCTAATTAGAGAGGTCAATGTAGTCGGTTGAGAGACGGAAAATGAAGGTAGCCTTACCGCTGGGGGGGGGGGGGTTGCATGCGCTCGCCCATTTTCGCGCTTGGTTTGGTCTCAGTTTCGCATGCGTGAGACGACATTGATGCCTTCCCACCCGACACGCAGGAGAATGCTGCCGATGGTGACACGTGGCACCTTAGCACTACCGTTGGCCTCGGCTGTAGATGTGCCGCATCTGAACCATTGGAGCTTTCCACGTGGAGCGCGCGATTGCCGTAGGCGCTCTGTCCGCTTTGGGAGGTGGGTGGTGATGGGCTAATCATGGTGGGGACCAACTCCAGCCTCCGACCGGCCTTGTCACCACACTGCCATCCATCACAGATTATTTATGAATTTACCCTTTTTTTGTTTTTTTTTTGTTTTCCCTCTTTGACATTGTATGATGCCATGAAAATTTTCAATGAAAGTAGTACATGTATGTTTAGAAAATCATGACAAAGACAAAATGTAAAGATAAAATTAAGTTATACTTGAAAGTTTAACTCTTAGCAACTAGATACATGCAATACATGTTTGAAAAATATAAAACTTTAAATTACGTTATATAAAATTATAAATTGCAAGATCCCTTTTGTATTATTTTTTTGTATTTATCATCACTAAAAAATAACTAAAATTTATTTTTTATTTTATTTTTTAGAAAGCACTATATTATTTGTTTATAAGTATCAAGATTATATTTATAATTATTTATTTATCATGGTATTAAGCTCATGACCTAATATTATGGAACCTTGAAAGATGCTGTTTGATATAGATGGGAATGTGACACAAAAATATGATAGAATTAATTTAATTTTATATTATAAAAGTTAGCTATAAAATTATTTTTTAAAAAGTAAATAAAATATATAGAAAAAAGATGAAATATTTATATACTTTATTAATGATCTAGAAAAATATATGATAAAAATTTTAGAGAAGTCTTGCAATGAATATTTGAAAAGAAAAGAGTTTTTATTATATATATTTGTATGATTAAGGATATGCATAATAAAGTGGTTACTATTATAAGAACTACATACTAATGAGTTTCTAATTATAATAGGTATATGCTAAAAATATACTCTAGATCCTCGATTTTTTATTGATTATAAACAAACTTATTAAGTATATTCAAGATTGTACATCTAGATGTATATTATTTACCAATGATGTAGTATTAGTAAATGAAATGAACCTCAGGTTAATAGAAAGTTGAACATAAATAAAAATATATTATAGTCTAAGATTTTTATGATAAGTAAGACCAATATCAAATATATGGAATATAATTTTAATAAAATTAAAAATAAAGATGAAGGTTTATTGAAAATTAAGAATCATAAAATTCATAAAAAGTTTGTCTAAGAAGGAAGAAAGGAGACTAGAAAATAAATACCACCTCTCCTATAGTATTTATTTTTTGATGGAAGGGAAGAAATGCGTGTGAGCTCCATATATAATTTTATTTTCCCTTTTCAATCAAGTATAGGAAAATAAGGGAGAACATCCCCCACCCCTCAATTTTTAAAACTAAACAAGGCTTAAGAGTAATTATTTTTGATATTCAGGATTGATTATTCATAAGATATGAGACATTAAAAAGGATATTTTCTATAGGAATGCATATGTTAGATAAAATAAAAAAATATAATTACAATATTATGTGATTGTAAGGTACTAATCTAGTTGAAGAAAAATTTTAGACAACTATAAGATAACTATCGTTTATAATACAAAATCCTGGGTAATTACAAAATAATACATATACAAAATAGTTATAATTAAAATATGAATGTCAAGATGAATATGTAATAATAATAGATAAGAGAGAATAAGAAATAAAATCATGCATAAAATGATGAAAATAGTATCAATTGAGAACATATTAAAAGAATGATGACTTATATAGTTTATGTTGCCTAGTTAAGTAGTCCAAGAGAGAAGGTAAATTGGGTTCTTTTAAAAAATAATAACTATGTGCAATGTTAAAATCAAAGACCAGAAAATACTCTATAAAGTGAAGGGCAATTAAGCACAAAAAGCCAATTACACACAACACAAAAATTATAGTTGTTCGGTGCAAAATACTCTGTAAAGTGAAGGGAAATTAAGCACAAAAAGCTAATTACACACAAACATAAGAAATTTATAGTAGTTTGGTGCCAATCTTGCACCTACATTCACTTCTCAAGGACTTCTTGAAAATTCACTCCACTAATCATTTTCTCAACGATTATAATCCCTAGCTAACTCAGTTAGCTTCTCGTTTATACGGCATGAGAAGGCCAAACAAACCATCAATTTTGGGTTTGGTACACCCAAGATAAATTTTAACCAAGTTAAAACTCAACCAAGAAAGAGAGGATACAAGAATCAAAGTATTAAAGCTTCTAAGTGAGCAAATAAAATAATAATAGCATTTACAAATTATGAGAAGGACTCCTCTTAAATGAGCTTATTCTTCTTGAATGATGTAGCTTGAGCACTTGAGAAAGCTTCTTGAATTGTTTGATGGAGCCTTGAATAAGCTTTTAATGACTTTGAATGCCTTAAAGCACAAGAGCTTTTGAAAATATGAAGGCTGAAATCTCCTAGTTTTCTCTTAGATTTTTCTTGAGTTTCTCCTCTTTTTTCTTCTTTTTCTCTTCTTTTTTCTTTTTGAAATCACCCATTTGATCTTATATTTAAAACCTTCTGAAGGACTACAATATTCACTAGCCATTTTTGACCGTTAAAAGTGGTTGAAGTGAAGATTACGAGAACTGTAATATATCAGAACTAGTCATTAGAGAATCAGTCTTCAAGTTACTCAACATGGAACTTAACTACTTTCACTATGCTCACTGTAAAATTCCATAATAGTCGACTACCATGCCGACTAATGGGTGAATGGCTTATGCAATTTCAGTTTGGGACTCAAATTTCACTCAGTAGCTGACATGAGAGCTGACTACTCTGTTTTGGGACTGACTTTCCTCATGATAGTTGACATGCATGCTTACTAATGGATGCTTGGCTTCTATTTACTCAATTTGAAACAAAAGTTTACTTCAGTAGCCGATATGGAAGCTAGCTACTCTGCTCTAAATCATCAAAAATGGTTTTAGGGCCATGAAAAACTTCTTATTTTAATGAATCCAAAGGTGCTAGCTCTTGCATCTTGATTCTTCTTTATGAAATACCTTTTCAAAAATATGAATCAAGATCATTTAAGGCTTGAGTTATTCTTCTTTGGTCTTGTTTTTCTTCCAACCTTTCTTCCTCAAGTCAAGGATATTGTGGAAAACTTGAATCCCATATTCTTTTTTCTGATAACTTGTGAATACCTGCATTTTTCTATAACTCCATGCTAAACTCATTAGTCACTTACTTAATTATTTTGTGATCATCAAAATTAATATGGGGTCACAATTTGGATATGTACAACTTAAGCTCAAAGGCAGATTTAATAGATATTAAAAAAAGAAAGATAGATGCAAGCTGAAAATCATAGGAAAACATAGTAAACAAAGAGATGGCATCTTTTTATATTGCAAAAAATATGATCCTAAACTAAGATGGATTGAAAAAGGATTCATATAGTTAACCCTAACAAATTTGGAATTAAAAATTTGTTACTAATTTTATTGTTGCTATTGTTTTCCAATAAAATAATTTGATTTTAATTAAATAGAAGTTAGACATAAGTAGGAGATGTAGAAGATATTTTTTAGAAAGATAAAAAATGAGAAACAAATTAAAATAGAATGTTCATTAAATTCAAATTATTATCTTTATATGAAATATAGATATTTATTAGTTTTTCCACTATACAAATTATTGGAAAATTTGTTTTTTTATCTTTAAATGTTAGCTTTCTGAATGTTTTTTGAGCAATCGAGTATATTATAAGTGGTTACTCTTGTATCTTTCTTTGGCATGGTATTGTGTGAATGGTCTCATCATCACATAACACAAATCTATCTCTTTTTATATTTCATCAATCCATGACTATCACATAGGTTGGCAGACCAAAGTGGAGAATCAGGTGATAGTTGCTTGATGGTCTTTTGTTTGCATAGTCTTATGAAAAAACTAATTAATTGCCATGATTTTTCCTATTTAGAGTTCTGATTACCTAAACTTAAAATAGCTTGGTGGGTTTAAGGAATTCTTGAGTTTATTTCTTTGTACTCCTTTTATCTTATCCTTTGTTTTGTATGAAATGAGACAAAGCAAATGAGGATACTTTCTTCTAGATAAGTAGTTAAATTACATAATATTGTTATCTTTCTACTTAGAATCTTTTGAATTATCAACTTAGGAGTAAACAATATGGTTATACATTAGCTTCTTAAACTTTTGCATGTATTAGTTTTTTTTCCTGCAAATTTTTTAATGTGATATTCTATATTCTATCATAAGTGAGAAGTCTAAAGATGGAATCTAAGCATTAATATATATATATAACAAAGATTATTACAAACGTAAGAGGTACTACTTTATAGATGTAGGTGTCTTTTTATTTATATTCGATCACCTTTATTCTTATATGTTTGGATTCTCTATATTTATTGTTTTGAAATATTTTAAGCTACATATTCTTTGGCCACATTTCATATTAGAATATTTGAAGAAGGAAATTCAGAGATTCTCAAACTTTTGACAAATTCCATCATTTAGGATCTTCTTCCAAAAGAAAGAGAAGGATATATTCCCTAAGGCATTACAATATCTCAAAATAATGGTTTTAAAAATCCACACAGGAGGTCAATTTTGGTGAAAGCCTATGTTAAAATTCCTCATCAAGCCTATTTTATTTTAAGTACCATCTAATCTAATTAAATATCTAACCCATATTCTAATATAAAAACTACCTTCTCTCCTCCCCCCCCCCCCCCCTCTCTCTCTCTCTCTCACACACACATCTCATGGTTACATTTCTTCTCTCATCTAGCCTCCTCTTTTCCTCATGTTAGTTTCTTTTTTTTATCTCTTAACTTGATGATTTTTTTTATGATTTAGTAATTGATTTTTGTTGAATGCCATTTTTTTAATTAGATCAAAGATATAATTGCGAGCTTTAGATATTAGGATAAATTTGAAATTTTATTGAGAAATCTAAGGAATTTAAGTTGTTCAGCCAAACATGAGCTCCTGAGTATTATATTTGTAATCTAAGGATTTGGATTGTACACTAAATAAGAAGATCTGTTAATTTCATAGTTTTTATATTTTTAGACTTTGATTCCTAGATTTAATCAATTCCATGGATTTCAAAAAAAATCTCTATCCCAAATGTAGCCTTTGAGTTTTAGGTTGTGCTTGATGAAGTATGCTAGACTTGCACTCTTTTTCTTATTTATTCATACTTTCACTTCTTTAAAATATTATTCTAGAAAAACTACCATTTAACTATCCCAAATGTAGCCTTTGAGTTTTAGGTTGTGCTTGATGAAGTATGCTAGACTTGCACTCTTTTTCTTATTTATTCATATTTTCACTTCTTTAAAATATATCTTGAATTAGTAAAAACTACCATTTAACTAGTCTTGCCTCTGATTTTTTAATGAAAATAAAAATAGGAATTACCAATCATATCCTTTTGTCTAATATAAGGCTTTTGATTCTAATGGTGCACTCTCAACTACTTGAACTTGCTTATTTATAATAATAGATGAGTCTCTTTTCTTTTTCTTGAAAAGAAAATTATATTTAAATAATAATAGTAATTTTAAAATTTTACTTAAAAATAACTTTTGCACAAATATTACTCGAATTCATATGATTATAATCAGAAATATTAAAACTAAATGGTGACTAAATCATATAATAGCTTATTCTATTTCAAAACCTACTCCATTATAATACAAGTAAATAGCAATGACAGACCGGGTACAATTTGCTTTAATGGAGGACATGAAAGGACCATTGAAATCGCCATTCAGCTGCTACAAGGCCACACTGGTGGTTATGGTAAGCCATGGCAGGGGCTGACAGAAGGGCCTTCAATGATGCAAAACACCCCACTGATATGCCTTGCCTTCCCATTGGCAGCCTCTGTGCTCAACGTTCAGGCGATGGGATGGCCTCGAGGAGAACAGGCTTCCTTCATTTATAGTTTAATTATTGGGTTCCCACTTTTAATAAGATAACAGCAGGAGCTTTTATTATGCAGTGGATGAAGCATCTCCATTTCTCTTTCTTGTGTTGTTTTCTAGCACCCATTCTACGTTATCTAACTTG
Organism: Calamus simplicifolius; assembly: GCA_900491605.1. Taxonomy (NCBI): domain Eukaryota; kingdom Viridiplantae; phylum Streptophyta; class Magnoliopsida; order Arecales; family Arecaceae; genus Calamus; species Calamus simplicifolius. Next base: position 652,672 of record UESW01004635.1, on the reverse strand, counting down.
TAGCATACTTGCAGTCCTGGAAAAGATAAGAGTTAAAATATATTTGTGGGAGGATAAAGAGTCCCACTTTCATTGAATCTGTTAACAAGCTTGACAAAGTGCTATTCTTTGATAACGTATTGAATGAATGAGTCTTCCACAAATGTACACATTAATTGTTCTCTGAAGTCACATTCTATTCGAATTTTTGATGCCAATAGTGATTGGCCCACCTGCTGTTCTAGGATCGCAATATGGAGTAGCTGTGGTAGTTGAAGATAAATTACTAGTAATCAATTTCTTCCCTTTTTTGTTTTTTTAATTACTATTCTTCTTAGACTAATATATGGTTGAGATCATGGAAGCCTTCTAGGAAGAGAGAGAAGATGAAGATAAGGGAACAATAATTTCAGCAAAGGGCAGAAAATATATAAAATGTATAGTTTCATGCATGTCTGGTGGATGTATCATAGTACAAGCACATGAAGTGAATTATAAGTTGTTATATTAGTCATATTCCTTGGAAGTCCTAGGTTCTAGGGGAACATTTGGAAGGACTTAAATAAAGAATGAAGTAATGGGAAACAACTGTTAATGGTTTAGGGAAATGAAACATAGCATAGATGGCAATTAATAGGATTTTCAAGATAGGTTGAATGGTAAAACAAAGAAAAATAAATCATAGAAATGTTCCTTTGTTTATTATATATAGAATTTTTTTTTTTTTTTTGGCTCTCCAACCGGATGTCCGTGCATATGTGATAGACCAAATGAATATGGTAAGACCGAGGTTTTAATGTAGTGTGATGAGAGCAAGAAATAATGCTTAACTATAAATGATTAAATTGCAAATTAATTTCATATAAAATCTTAGTCAAACTGTTCTAAAACTAAGCTAGGTTTCAATTAAAAACTACTGCATACTCAATTTCAAAACACAAACCAGGCTAAATCATCTTAAAGTATCAGCCAGTTTGATGTGCATGCAATCTTCACCATGGTGAAGCATACATCTGACAGACAGGAAGGTAAAACCAAAGAGATGGTAGACAATGATTGATTTGGTGATGAATGGGTCAGCTCTAGCCATTAGGAAAGGTGGCTAATTCTTTCCAACCTAAAGTAACCAAGTAATTGTTTCTTATCCAATAATATTGTTAAATCTGCATAGTTTTTTGAACTAGCTGCTGCTCTACTTGGCAAACTTATCACAGTATCATGAACTTGATTTATTTTGACAAAGAAACCATCATCTAATTTAATTTAATGGCTGTATGTAAAACTATATTCCACTGGTATCAACACATACCAAATATAAATAAATCCTCTAGTGTCACACTAGCTCAGAATATTCTGCTTTTTCTTGGTAGAGACGGAAGAAAAAACTCTTAACACATTACTCATACCATCCATGATAGAATAGCCATCAACCACCCCCTTCCCGTTCAAAAAATAGAAAATAATTTTTAGATTTAAATGAAAAAAATCATTAGCTGCCTCAAATGGTGAAGCTTTATGGTGGCCCCGCACCTTATCATTCCTCATCTCATCAAAGCAATCTAAATTCCTAAAGCAACCAAGACTGTAAAGACTACACCAAGATCAACTCCTCACAAAGTCCAACCCTCCATGCCCTCTGCTCTCTCTCTCTCTCTCTCTCTCTCGCTCTCCCTCTCCATCTCGCATCTCCACTCTTCTTAGTTCCGACTCTCCCCATCAAATGCCTCATGTCCCTCTCTGAACCCCCACCAACCCTTTTGGCCAAACTCCATCTCTCCACACCAAGGAAGAGCCACACATCCCTGTCCCTCTGAACTGGAACAACCCATCCCCTGTTCCAGTGGGGATTAGAAAGCAAGCAATAAAGGGACAGTGGAGAATAGGGAGCAATAAAGGTGCCATTCTGTTCCTGGAGGACCTATAGCCCCCACAAGAAGCAGGGCACTTGCGTGCAGGGCTTGTTAAGCCCTCTGATTGGGATGGGAACACAGAAAGGCAACTGATCTGTGCTGAGTGGAACGGGGTGGGATGCCTTTCTGGCCCTTTGTTTATTGCGGATTGCTCTGTTTTATCCCTGTTTTTTTTTTTTTTTTAATTCAATTCCTTTGGGAGGATAATGACCTTAGCAATCAGACACCTCTCTCCACCTTATTCCCCATCGTTCTCTCTCAGGAATCTCCTTTCCCGGAGCCCATGAATCAGGACTCCGCCCACTCCCACCACCACCCCCATCCTCCCCCTTTCCCTTGCTTCCCCTGCTCCTAGTCAACCTTTGAAACTTATTTGGCCGGTCCCCTGTTTGATTCTAGGAGGTTTGGTTGCAGGAGCTGAGCTGTTTTTGGGCTGACTCCTTCTTGGTCTTTGGTTAGATTTCCTGGTTTGTGCTTCAGGTCATTGTTCTACAGCTCAAAATTGAATTTTGTTGGGTTTTGATCCATTCCTTGTTGCATTCTTGTAGGTGGCGTGTGGGTACTGGGCTTTTGTTGCACTTCTCCTCTTTGTTTGCGCCTCAGGTCCCTGTTTAGTGGCTCAGAATTAGAACTTGCTGGGGTTTCTGAGTGCTTTTGTGATCTGGTGCTTGCTTAGAGGCTTAGAGGAAGCTGAGGATTGTGTGGAGAGAGCAGATTTTTGGAAAAAAGAATCTCCTTTCTTTGGATGTTTGGAGTTTTCCTTTGGGTGGGTTTTATTTGGTTCCTGCCCCATCTGAGATTTGAGGGTTAAAAGAAGGATTTTTTTTTTTAGGTACTTTATTCATGTGCCCTTCAGGTAGGCAACTAGGGATCTATCCAATTTTTCTTTTTAAGCCTTGGATAGGATGTTCTTGCTCCTGTTTAAACCAAATAGGACCGTTTGAAAAGGCTTAATAGGAAATTTTGCATTGGAGTCAACAGTGCTGCCCACCTTTCTCTTTCTCTTTCTCTATACCCAACCCATTGAATAGCCTTGCCCTCCGTTGTGATTTCCTAGTATTACATCATATGAGTATCGATGAGTCTTCTGCATGCATTTGGGCGTGGATTTGGTGGTCCCTTACATAGTTTTGATGGTATGTTGGTGGGTATTCTCTGAGATCCCAATGACTTGGTCCATTGATGCTGATATAATGGAGCAGAAGGCCGGATTCTTTAGTGATAATAGGAAGCTTTCGTTTGGATTTTGTGACAAATTCTCATTTCGAGGCTGGAAGAGTCACCTTTATAACCACTACTTTGGGTCGAAGAAGGTTAGAGAAACATGGTGGAGGAAGCTTCTGATCTTGTGGGTGGTTGGTTGGTTCTTAGTGTCTCTGTGGATCTTTGGTTGATGAACTCCCAGGCCACTGAAAAGAGAAGGGAGACACTTGCTAGCATGTGTGACGAGCGTGCTAGGATGCTTCAGGACCAGTTCAATGTGAGCATGAACCATCTTCAGGCACTGGCAATCCTCATTTCAACATTTCATCATTCCAAGGAGCCATCTGCCATTGATCAGGCACTAACTTCTTTTCAGCTTCTCTTATTTTCAAATTATTTCAGCTCACTGTTTCTTAATCTGTAGATTAAACCACTTAATAATTAATTAGCTTAAATTTGGCTAGTTAATTTGATCGATGCTTTTAAAAAGTGACAGTAATAATTGTTACTGAATTGTATTTAGTTTTATGTGACTCTTTTGATGAGAGTCTGAATAGTGGCAATGCCTAACTAAATTCTCAGCATGCAGATGACTTTTGCAAGATATACAGAGAGAACTGCTTTCGAGAGGCCGCTGACGAGCGGCGTGGCTTATGCTGTGAAGGTGTTGCATTCTGAAAGAGAAGAGTTTGAGAAGCATCAGGGATGGACCATCAAGATGATGGACTCCACAGAGCAATCCCCAGCTCGTAAAGATGACTCGGCCCCTGAGACCCAGCAAGTATCACCAGTTGAAGAAGAATATGCTCCTGTCATATTTGCCCAAGATAACTACAAGCATGTAATTTCTCTGGATATGTTATCTGGAAAGGTAAGGACCAGGACTCCTCCTTACATGTCCATCATGTCTTCCATTAGCTTTCTTGATAGAAAATTCTGGATGAAAGTGCCTTTATAGTGAAGTTAGGAAATTTGCTCAGGTTCTAAAATAAACACTTCATAAAACAGCATCTATAAAGGCTTTCTTTCTTTTTGGTCTAATTTTAACTTTTTGTCATGTGTTTTGGCAAGTAAGGAAGCACCTTCTTGGTTTATTAGCTGATATGATCATCTTTTATCAGGCATAGCTAATGAGCACGATATAGCCTGCTGAACTGTTAGTTTTATCAGACGTAAAGAAATGTTTGACTTCTGACCTACTGGGGCTTTTTGGATGGTTACCGGATCTTTGGTTTCTAGAGTTCTAGCATGCCAAAGTTCTGGGGCCACTGATGTGTGCCAGTCATCGTTCAACTCATGGATGGAATGCTTGATAGTAATTATGTATGTTGATGGTTACTAAAGTATCATATTGCAGACCCTGATTTCGTTGGAAGATGCTGCAAAACCTTGTTTCAAATGAGTCAAATTAAGCTATATTTTGTATTCTCTCATTACATTTGACCATCGACTTAAAATTATCTGCTAAAACTCAGGAGGATCGTGAGAACATTCTACGGCTAGGGAATCTGGGAAGGGGGTCCTAACTGCTCCTTTTCAGCTGCTAAAATCAAAACGCCTTGGGGTTATTCTTACATATGCAGTGTACAAAAGAGAACTTCCTTCTAATGCAACCCCAGCGGAACGTATCCAAGCAGCCATAGGGTGAGTAACCAACATGTTGTGCATTAAAAGTTCCTACTTGAGAACAAGGCACACTCATCATTTCATCAAAAGAAATATTTAGATTCAATTTCAATTTGGCTTGAGCAGGTATTTAGGAGGAATCTTTGATATAGAAGCACTGGTGGATAAATTACTTCACCAGCTTGCATCTAAGCAGTCCATTATGGTCAATGTTTATGATACCACCAAACATAACAGACGTATCAGAATGTATGGTTCAAACGTTGTGGGTTCTGGTATGTACCATAACAGCACCCTTCACTTTGGCGATCCCTTAAGAAAGCATGAGATGCATTGCAGGTACTTGACATGACTTTGCTTTATAAAAAACTAAGGAGAAAATAAGTGTACACATTTCTTCACAGCAACTAGAAATACTGCTGATACTTTCTCTTTTTAAAACTTTGTTTTAGGTTTAAATACAAGCCACCGTTGCCATGTCTTGCCATAATAACATCAATCGGAGCTCTTGTGATTGCCTTGCTGATTGGATATATTTTTCATGCTACGGTCAATCGCATTGCCAAAGTGGAAGATGATTACAGGAAGATGATGGAACTTAAGAAGCGTGCAGAAGCAGCAGATGTGGCAAAGTCTCAGGTAGGTTGTGCCAATGTTAGCCCTGGAAACCACATCTTTTTTGTGGCCTTTCAGGGTATTGTTCTTTGCTTGGAATGGTTCTAGTTTAGTTCTGTGCTCCTAATAATGATGGTTCCATTTCATGCCTCTAGTTCTTGGCAACTGTATCTCATGAAATCAGAACTCCGATGAATGGAGTTTTAGGTGAGGAGTTGAAACATTTCCTTAGACAATGTCACATGAGTAATTTAGCATGACACATGTTGACAGAATTTAACTTTTAGGGATGCTGCAAATGCTTATGGATACTGATCTGGATATCACACAACAAGATTATGTGAGAACTGCCCAAGAAAGTGGAAAAGCTCTTGTATCACTTATAAATGAGGTTCTGGATCAAGCAAAGATTGAATCTGGAAAGCTTGAGCTTGAGGCTGTCAGATTTGACTTGCGGGCAGTTCTGGACGATGTCTTGTCACTCTTCTATGGAAAGTCCCAGGAAAAAGGAATTGAGGTAACTGACAATTTAAAGCATTCTGTTATCTATGTCTATCAATATTTCATCCCCTGATTCCATGCCACTGTTTTTGTGGGATCCCTGAGAAAAGTTGGCAGTTTATATTTCTGATCAAGTTCCTGAATTTCTTGTTGGTGATTCTGGAAGAATACGGCAAATCATCACAAATCTTGTGGGAAATTCCATAAAAGTAAGTAGTCACTTTTCTTTTTATGTAAAGAAGATCGATTCTTATGAAGTTTAGATAAGTGGTTGCACATTTTTTTTCCTTTTGCAGTTCACAGAGAAAGGGCATATTTATGTGACTGTTCATCTTGTCGAAGAGGTGATGAATTCATTGGAACTGGAAAAAGAAGCTCAGTCAGTGAATACCTTGAGCGGCTTTCCTGTAGCAGACAAAAGGCGCACCTGGGAGAGCTTTAAGATATTCAATCAGGACTTGCCCATGACTGAGCTGTCTTGTTTGTCAACCAAATCTGAACTTATTGACCTAATAATATCTGTTGAAGATACAGGGGTGGGAATCCCTCGAGAAGCCCAGTCCCGGGTGTTCACACCTTTTATGCAGGTAGGTCCATCAATTGCACGCATTCATGGGGCACTGGAATTGGACTCAGCATCAGTAAATGTTTGGTTGGTCTCATGAAGGGAGAGATTGGATTTGTGAGTGAACCCCAGATTGGTTCCACTTTCACTTTTACTGCATGCCTTGTGAAAGCAAGAAGCAATTCAAACGAGTACAAATCATCTGAATTTCAAGGGATGACTGCGTTAGTGATTGACCACAGATCAGCCCGTGCAAAGGTAGCGAAGTACCATCTCCAAAGGCTTGGCATTCATGCTGAAGTGGCCAATGACCTAAATCAAGTTCTCCTTAGAATAACTGTTGGAACATTGATGGTAAACATGGTTCTTGTCGACAAGGAAACATGGTTGAAGGATGCTAGTCTCTGGCCTCTTTTCGTTAACAAATTAAGGAAGGATGACCAGACAAATATCCCAAAACTTTTTCTATTATCAAATCCTTGCAGTTCTCCCAAAAACAATCCCTCTAGCTCTGCAGAATATTTCTCCACTATAATCATGAAGCCCCTTAGAGCAAGCTTGCTACAAGCGTCTCTGCGACGAGCTATGGGTGGTGGAGACAAGGACAATTTCCGAAATGGAGGCATCCCTCGTTTGTCATTACGCAGTCTTCTTCATGGGAAGCAAATTTTGGTTGTAGATGATAATATAGTTAATCTAAGAGTAGCCGCTGGTGCTTTGAAGAAGTATGGAGCTGACGTAACCTGTGCAGAGAGTGGGAAGAAGGCAATCATAATGCTCAAGCCACCACACAAGTTCGATGCTTGTTTCATGGATATCCAGATGCCAGAAATGGATGGGTACATCTCATTTACTTGCTTGGTCAATATCTTCTTTTTATTATTGGAGTTGCTTTAGAGATTCATTTCATCATTGCAACTATATTTTGTATTGTTCTATTTTTTTTCTCTAAGTGGTTTTAATTTTTGGTTATACTATGTGTTTCTTGAACCTTTATTTAGTTGTTTGCTGAACTGTGAAGCTGCACTCTTAAAATTCTCAGATTTGAAGCTACTAAAAGGATTCGAGATATGGAAACTGATCTTAATGATCGAATAAAACATGGGGAAGTGCCACTAGAGGCTTATGCAAATGTCTTGCCTTGGCATACTCCCATATTGGCCATGACAGCAGATGTGATCCAGGCAACGCATGAGGAGTGCCTAAGGTGTGGAATGGATGGCTATGTATCAAAGCCATTTGAAGGAGAACAGCTGTACAGAGAAGTAGCTCGCTTTTTCAAAATCACCACAAAAAAAACTCAATAGGGGAATTAAAAAAACTCATTAGTTTCAGCATGCAGCATCTGATAAACTATAGAGTTATTTGAAGAGTAAGCCCTCCAAATTTTATATGCTTTCCACTATGATCAAATTGTTTTTTTTTTTTTGTTTTTTGTTCAAATGCTGTGATTTGGCTTCAGATAGCATTAAATTTTCTCGTAGTTCTAGAACATTGCAGCATATTCTTAGCATAATGCCTGTCACACAGAGCAATGCATACATTTGAACTTGAGATATTTATGTGGTGATCTTTATGTTCTCTTTTTTTAAGGAATGATCTGTATGTTTTCTTTTGTAGATCATTTGCATTTGCTTGTTTACCCTATGTTAATACATGTTAGCCTATTTGCATATCATGAGGTGTCCTGCTTCACTGAAATAAGATCATCAGAGAGATGGTACTGTAAAATTTTTCTCACAATGAATATCACTTGGAAACATTGAAGTGTCTAAGAGAACCAAATAATAAAATTAACGCTTTGGCATTCTTAACAGTTAAATTTAAAGATTTTAAGATAGTAAGATAAATATAGCCGACCCTATGTAGTTGGGAAAAGGCTTAGATGAGTTGAGTTGAGTTTTAAGATAAATATAAACATGTAGAACATTAGGCAAATTCTTTTTGAATTTATGTCATGATCTAAGCAAGCTAGGAAGGAATCACTTGCTATTCTCTACACCAAGTACCTTCACTTAGTCAATGCCAGACTCCATCAATGATTTTATTGGCAGGTGACCAGTTTGACACATTGCTTCATTGGTGGAGGAAGAGTTGTGGGATGAAGCTTTTAATTCCATGGAATTTCTTAGCTATTTTCCTATCAAAGTAATCCATCAAGATGATTGCTGATAGATGCAATTATCATGGCATCATTTTTTGATCAGCTTAGGAAGGATTATTCTGGATGATCCATTCATGGGTCCTGCACCGGATGTGGCAAATATTACAATGTAAAATGAAAGCTTCAATGTTATTATAAATTATGTGAGATAGGCATTAGAACACTTAGATTCATATAAGTTGATGATCATTTGATCGTCATTCTTTTAAATAAGAACCTTAATGGATCACTACTGCCAAGTTGCAATTCAAATAACTATAGAGTTTAATTCGAGATGTTGTCAATGATGATAAGAAAATTTGTTTTGCCCACATAACTTGGTTTAGTTTATCAATTAATTTACTCTGAAGGCATTACCTCAAGATCAGTGGCTATAACCAAAACTATAAGAAACATTAACCAGTCTGGACATTGATTTATTAACAAAATAAAGCAAATCCTTCTTTTACTTGAAAAAGTAACCCAAACTATCAAATTGTTCCCAACTAATGCCTGAATATATTTGGAACAAGCTTCATTATCTAATCTAACATGAAACATTAGCAAACCTGGTGCCTGAAAACCTAAAATTTTTGCCCCTTAATGTCATGAAACATGGGTCTAGACTACAGAACAGCTAGTTTGAAATGAAGATGCTTTCTTGATTGCAACTTCGATTTGACCATTCCAGTTGCTCTGGCAGTGCTGTTAAGGCCTGAACATCTAAGTAGCCTGGACTATTAAATCATTGTACTATTAATAAGCATCAGATTGTGCACTCCTTTAGCTGCTGTTGTAAGAGCTTATAGATTTGGTTTGTTTTATGCTCCTATCATGCATGCTTGTTAAATTTTCACATTCATAGACTCAATTCGCTTGTTATTTCTGGTTGTAAGAAATTTTCCATATGTTTGGCATTTATTTTGATAAACCATTTATAGAAATACATTTTTATGTCCTTCTGCGTTCACCTGCCAGGGATGAAATTTGGAGATGGAACAAGTATTTTTTCTATTCCTCATCTTATTACAAGTATCTAAGATATGGTACAATTTATGCATGGGTGCTACATAATCAGATTAGCAATTTTCACTTTCAGCACTGTATAAAGGAGAAACACCTTGTACCTGTCCTGGATTGTGCCGCCAGTATCCTCTATCTTGTAAAATAAAATGGGCCTTGGGAAAATTCTTTACCCCTAAGAAGTATGGAGTGTACAGAGATGAACAGTCAGTTCTCAATTTTTGTTTGTTTTGTTGAATATGTGATAATACATGTATTCTTCAGTATAGAGGAAATTTATGGATGTAAATTACACATTCAAATGAAGATTGATGCATTAACTAGGAAATCAATCCTCTAGGAGTCCTTTTGTATATAAAATGACTTTAAATCTCTCTTTAAATGAGTTGCTATCTAAAGGTTTGGCTTCTATGATCTCATGAATGTTTATGGCTGTCTTTTTTGTTAATATTTTTTATTGCTGTATCGTATGTAGACTCATCCCAGGATGCTGCTGAGTGTGTCCATACATGTTGATTCAAACAGCACTATGAGAATGATCATCTTGTATTGTAATAATCCAAACAAATTTTGTCGATGGATGATCAACAAAAAATGTCAGGATTGATCAATTAAGTCGTTCATGATTTTCTTAATTTTCTAATTGTTTGACAATTTTGAGCATTCAAGATTGGCTACCTTATATCATCTCCAGACAAACTTGGTTACATTTACCGAGGATGGATAAAATCTATGCAACCTGTCATTGCATACTCTTTGGCCCCTCCATTGGAGCTTTTTTCCACTTTAATGAGTCTGAATCATCTCAAACGGTTATTTCACTCCGTAATCCACATAGGTCACCCTTCTTTGATCATGTTTCTTTCTAACCATACTTCCACTTCTGCCATATGTTCCATCCATCATCTCTGCTGTTACTATGTTCATGCTCTCGCTTACCAACACTTGCATTTTCTAAATCAAGCCTGCCCCTGCTTATAAATTGCTTTTATATTCCATTTCCATGGTAGCATGTGCATCTCCACTTGTTACACTTTCTAGTCAAGACCACATCTTATGTCCTCATCTCTTCATGTAATAAACCTATGGCACTAGCAATGTTTGTCTTACCTTTCCATAAAAGAGGAATCTAGTGCAGCTAGAAGATTAGATATTGTGTGAGGGTCGTCTTTTCTCTTTATCCTTAAACCTCTAATGCTGTACTAATATTTCCTTTTTCTACGTCTCACATGCACCAAGATTATCTCACACTTCACACTCCTACAACAATTAAGGGGCATTCTATTGGACTAGAGGACATGGCAACCCGCCCCCCACCACCCCAAGGGGGCATCCTAAGGTGGTCCGATACCTACCCTAATATTCCTTTTGATGAGGCACTTGTGGCTACTCCAGCATTGGAGGCCAGTAGATCAAGCACATACTTTTCCAAAGGCTACTTTAGTTCAATCATCATCACCAGACCTACACTTGTGGAGTGGCCATATACTTGGAGCAAAGAGACCGGAAAAGATACCTGCTGATGATGCATGTTGGTGGTGAATGAAATGGATAATGCAAAAGCTCAGTACCTTTCAACACAGAATCTTCAGTCCATGAATGATTGCGTAGAATCTTGATTTAAATAGAATATCCTCATTAAGGTCTAAATGTAAGACCCTTTATTCCAGGTCTTTTGAGAAGGAAAAAGAGGAGGATAAAAAAAAAAAAAAAAGCACCACTGGATCATCATTTTGGGGCAACCTCACAAGCATTTGGATAATGAAGCAAACGTGGAAAATGTTCTTTTAGCAGCCCTTGATTCATCCAATCAGGTCTCTAAATGGTATAGCTTCTGCTATAGCAGTTAAGAGAATGAAAACTTGATAAAAATTCACTTCTCCACATCCAATGCAAATTTCTTGAAAACTTACCAGGATCCATCAAGTATCCAGCCAGAATGACAGCCAATCATGCTTCAAAATTTTAACAGAAGTTGCATATGCAACTAAATTTCATCAAGATGCTCAAATATATCATAAGAGAGATCTGAATACCATTATTAGTACATCACATCAACCAGTTGGGGCTCACAGTTTCAAGTACGTCAGGCTCCTCACCTTCCGACAAGTGGGTCTGCACCCTACAAGAGTCCAAGTCTAGAACAAAGTGGTTCAATTACCCACATGCAGCAACAGCTAATGGCAGAACTTGGGAGGGGCTGGGATGCGCCATCCATGTGCCCATCATCTTTTCTTGAAACCATACTTTTACGCTCATAGAAGAGATCGGTCTTGGCACTCCCAAGGTTGACAATTTTGGGGCATCCATCTCGATCCTTCTCCAGCTCAGTGCACTCCTTGCAGTAATACGCATCAGAGATGCCAACACGTCCACAGATCACACACCTACCCTGAAAAGAGCCATAGTTGCATTCATCACAGACACGCACAAGCGTGCAGGGCCGCACACCTGAGTCACAGATGACGCACTTACCATCACAGTTCTCGCACAGGCGGCCAATGGCGATTCCTGGTTGCTTCCGGCACATGATGAGGTCGGGGTGGTGCTTGGCCATGATCTCTAGATGCTAACAGAACTCCTGGATAAAGTAAGATTTAATTGATCAGAAGTCAGGCAAGTTCAACTTATTTGTTAGCGCTCACTGTTATCATTTCCAAATGGAAACTAACACGAAGCATGATGGCAAAGAGAAGGCAGACTGCCACAACCGACACATTAAATCTATTATAAAACAAGGACCCAAACTGCTCTGAGGAAAAGTAAATCTGCATTCTTGTGCATACCATACCTCTCATAATAATTAAGAAACCAGGAAACAATCAGCAATCATGAGTAGAATGCTTCTGTATGACACTGCCTAGCATACCTCTCAAATTTTATACCAACGCTTAAATGAGGGAGACCCACCCATATTATAATTACCCAAGTCCAAATGGTTGGGATGCACCATCCAACTCCTGGAACCTTTGGATTTAAGCAAAGAGGTGTGACAGTAGGGATGCCTGGTGAAACTCTTAAAGTTTCAGATAAAATTACTGCTCATGACAAAATGATCTGGCCTTGCAGGATAAAACCATAACACTTTATGAAATCCATCGAAGTGTTAAGATCAGTATATGAGTGAAGGGACTAACACAATGTTAATAAAGACACTAAATGAGGCTAACACAAGGGAATGCCATTTGTAAAGATTTGAAATTATGAAACATAAGCAGACATGGCTCATGTCAGGAGAGGAGGGGGTTGACAAGAATAGGGAGAGACCAAAAGAAACTTCGATGGACACGGTGAGCAAATTAATTTAAGAACACGTTCTAAATTAGATGACATAACCGGAATCAATCAACTGCAAACCAAAGGAAGGAGGTTTGTCATCTGTCTGGATTTCAAGCAAAAGCTGATAAATGAAGTTTGGCATGAACAAATAGTGCATGCATTGAGCCTTGGTCCTGGTCTTGAGCTTGATTTGGTGAAAACTACCAGATGCTGCCACTGCCTACACAAAGTCATTAACTGTAGGTGGCAATGTCATTCCCGTATTGCTCATACAGCATGCACATGTGTGCACGTGCACACAAAGCATTGCTCAAGGCCACTGGCTCCAAATGCAACCACTACATGTGAGCTGTATGAAGGGCCAAGTAGAAGTGCAGAGAGAAGGCAAAGATGAAGAGGCTCCTCAGAGTCCGACACTGTAGATTGCTGTTCAGTCCTGACATGTAGAGTATGGGATGGTTATATGTCATGTTAATTCAGTCAACATATTGGTGCTTAACTAAGTGGCCTGTACATGTTAAACATAGTTGAGGACCACTAATTCCTACTGTATGTGAGTTCAAAACTTTTTTTTTCTGGCAACCAAAGTATTTCGGTCCATGCTGATAATTCAAAGCCTAGCTCTTGACCAAATACCTAACTGATGTCTGGAGTTCTCAAGCCAGGTCTTCAGCCACTTGGGCTGGTTTGGCACTAAAATATAGGAAAAAAAAATTAAGACAACCTGCATTATCTATGAAATTTTTGTTTTGCCTAGGCTAGGCAAAATGGAAGTCCACCAAAATTCCACCAAATCCTATAGGATGCTCAATCTGGAGCCCCTTGAGTTTAAAGCTTTCAACTACACCCTATGTAAACTAGAGGCATTGTACAACTCAAATATGAATGAATAAAGGCATCATTTTTTATATATAATCGACCACTTCAGCAATACACACAACACATATCATTTAAAGAAAATCAACAAAGCTGATTGTTCAAAAACTGCACAGAAAGTGCTTCATGAGTTAGATTTGCTAAATATCAAAGTTTCTATCGGCACATTAGACAAAATATTCAAGTAATATTATTGTGATGCACTGAGGAATTTAAGGGATGATTATTCGGAGTTGTCATTTTACAGGCAGGAAACCTGCACAAGAATATAATACAAGGTTCTTCATGAAAAGAATGGGAAAATTGAGCTAACTTATCAAGATCTATAGCGGAAGAAAGAATCTTTAAAGATATTGCAATACCACAAATTTTTAATATAAAAAGATGAATCAAATTGGACTTTGGCTAATGGTTTGAATTAGGCTCAATTTGAGACTAGTCATTTGCTAATAGTCTGGTTTGAACTGAGTGGTTAAGTCATGGCCACAGTCATGATTTTATTAGGATTTGAGTTTTGTTAGGAATCCTAATTATATTAGGCCATGACCGTGATAGGTAAGTTATGCCCTGTTGCAGATAATATATCTAAGGTATCAAGGAGAGGCTGTAACCAATAGAGTTGGGTTGGCAGAGAATTAGAGAGGGAAACAAACAGTGGCATGATTAATTTCCTGTTACTGCCAGGTATAGGTGGTCTGCCTCTAAAATCATGATGGGATCCTATTTTGTACTACAAGTTTTTATATATAATACATAAAGTTAGAGGCCACAGCCTTGTTCTCAAGCAAGGACCAGGCCTCCATGTATCCAAGCATATGCAGGAATCCAACATGGCTGTATTTGCCACTTAATAGAATAGCATATTGCGCATAGGACATAAGGCTGGTGGGAGAGTACTTTATAACTTCTTTGACTAGGAAGCAGAGTCCATGTCGGAATATCTTATTTATCACCATAAAAGGACACAGTGGATGTTCCTTGGAGTCTAGGGTGCCTGTGGAAAATGCCTGTGAATTGGCCAAGTGCTTGGGAAGTTTTGGTGTCTCATGTTATTGGATGGATCTGGTGGAGAGAGTGTGTGTACTTCAGAGAGAAGCCATGGTTTTGTAAGTTTTATCATGATAGAAATTCCTTCCTTCTTGCCAATATTATTTTAAACAAGATTCACAACTTGTCGACATTATATTTATGTATATTATATTCTATAACTAAATTTGTGCGAATTCTGCATAATAATTTCTGTATAATAAGAGAATTCTGCATAATAATTTCTGTATAATAAACTTTTTGTATATTATATTCCTATAATTTGATTTCTACAAAATAAATTTCCATTCATCAGTTTTCTACCTATATATAATTCAGCTAGTAAATTTTGGTAAATTATTTTCCTGAAATTCAGGTTATGAATTTATGAGGTTAGACTTTAAATTTACTAGATCCTACGCAATATTATTTTGTAGATATAAATATATAAAAATTAGTTTTCAGGTTTTATTATTATTGGCCAATTTGCAATAGACCTTAAGGGTTATCGTGTTAATTGTAGCTAAGTTTAATTTTGGGGCTGAAAACAGTATGCCCTATCCTCTTACGAGATCTCCAGATTTCCAGAAATAATTCAGGAAAATTACTTAGAAATTGTGCAAATTCTTGAAAATTTATTACAATTGTCTTGATTATATTTTGATAAGTAGTAGATGATTATTAGATCCTCGAGGGATCTTTCTGTGTCAGTTGGATTTGTTTATTATTTATGCTGCAAAGTAAATAAATTATAAATTGACTAATTTGGATTTAATCTACTTATGTTAAAATTATGATTTTGTACGGAAAATTCAACTTATAAATTAAAATACCTTTGATATGTTTCGATTTTTAACTCTTGGCTTCATTTTGTTTTGGATCCCACCAAGGAAGATTATACATGGGCACTTTGATTATTCTAGACCTTACATTATTCTAACATACTCTGTAAGATATGAAAATGGCATTCCAGCCCACCTCGCAAGGTAGTGAATATAAACCTTTGGCCTTACCATAGGATATAAAGGTGACCTAGTTTTGTGGGGTGTCAAATATGAACTTGTTTTTATAAATATGAATACTTGAGAATACCTGAATAATTTTATCTATTAAACCTTTCTTGTTAAATATAATGATTTTATCTTTTATGCTTAGTACAAACAAAGAAAATTTATTATTTTATTTGTTGAACATATTAAGGTGTTCATTACTTAATAGGCTATTGAGCTCATCTTAAATTTTCCTCTTGATTCAAAATCCTTGAGATTGGCACCTTAAGATAAATAAGAGTACTATTAGACACAAGGCTTCGTAATTTTAGTGTGGACCAGATTTACCTTCAAGGAAGATTAATTAAGGTACCATCTCTAATTTTGTTGAGCATTTGTGAATTATGTAGAATTGTAGTATGTGAATTAAAAATTATAAATGGTCCTTAGATGGTTAACTTGTTAAATCATCATTTGAGATTTAGGCAACTTTGACTTTGCAATGTTGCCTATGGATATTGTATTGTATTATGATAAATGTACACGGTCAAGGCCTTGCATATGTCATAAGGCTGTCTCTTATGGGATATGCGGCCGTGCCATGTGCCTAACTCATGTCGCTGAGTACGGAGCATTTTTGTTCCTTGAATATATTAAACAAGCTCACTATGCGGAGGCAATAAAAAGATGATCAAGATGCCCTCTTTCCTAGGGGTGAAGACAAATATTAGTTGGGAGGAAGAGGGGAAGGCCCCCTTAGATTAGTTAAGCCCCTTAACTAAGAAGATAGCAATTACTCTGGCTCCACTTCCTCCATAAAGCCAACTCCTCTCACTCTTAGACTCCTACTCCCTGCTGCCCACAACCCCCCTAAGTCTCACTCAGCCACACCCTAATCCCGACCCTTTGGAAATATATATATATTTTTTAGTACAGACGGATGATCACACCAATGTAGGATGAGTCAAGCCCGAAATATCAGAATACAAAAGTTGGGTCAAAACAGGAGGGCAATAATCCCATGCATCCAGCTTCAGTGTCCAGAATGGTCAGCAACCCTAGCGGCAATTCAATCGGCCGCAGAGTTAGCTTTCCTATAGATATGTCGAATGAGGACACTTTAAACTCCCTGAAGGATGGATCGAATGTCAATAATCAAGGAGTTGGATGGCAAACAGACGCTGGGGTCCTGACGGAGCCAGCGGATAACAGTGATAGAATACCCCTCGATGACAAGATAACGGGCACTCAGAACACGGGTGGTGCAGAAAATACCCGCCCAAGCCGCAGATAGCTCAGCCAAGGATACTGATGAGTCAAGAAAACAGAACCCACCAGCTGCCAACAACTAACCATAGGGTCTACGTATTACAAAAGCCGATCCCGCAGATTGCCCCTAACACTTCCATCAAAATCGATTTTGACAAACCCTAGAGGAGGGGCTCCCAAGAAATAAAGACCGTACGCCGATGCGCTGCAAGGGCAGCATGGGAGCTCCAGAGGCTAGGGCTGTCAGAATCAAGATCAGTGTGATGAAGAGTGTACTCCGCCACTAAGAGAAGGCTATCATGAAAGGAGCCATCTCATCAGTGAATACCAACTGGTTACGAAATAACCAAATCTGGTTAGCAATATAGGCCCATCGTAGTAACCCTTTGGAAATATTTAACAAGTCATGCTTTACCGCTTCCATCCTCCAGCCCCCTTCCTAACCCAAAGTTTGAAGCTTTCATCCTAGAGAGATCTCCAAGCATGAGGAGATTAGTCACATCTATATAAAAATAATTCTTCTGAAAGAAATGCATAAAAGATTTTTTAATCCAAACTGACCTCTTGTCTTAAACAAAATGCTTTGATGTTGGATGTTGGATCATATGCTCTGTGAATCTCACCTCTCAGTAACCATTTGGATATATATTCTAACTAATATAACTATTCTAATGCACTATACTCTCGTATTAACTAAACATACTTCACACATGGTTCTAAAACTACTGCCAAACTGTACCCTTCCAGTGCAAACTTGGTAGAGGTATGGGTGCCAACATGCCAGAATAGCCGCACTAGCATGTACGAACCATACCAGTGCGTACGGATAGTATAACACTGGCTATACCAGATGACATTGATAGTTTATCTAGTTTTGAAATATGTTGGTTTTAGTATATGCGATCAATACCGATGTCATGCCGATGTACTATTGGGTTTGAAATCGGTATATAAAACCTTGCTTCACACAATTCACTTTTATTAAATAAACAATAATAGGGCATGCATCCCCAAAATCATGAAGATCATAACAAATTACATAATAAAAATCTTTAATTATATTGGCAAAGGATATTATCAAAAAAATCTTTTACATCAAACACCAAGGACATTGTGAAAATAATTGCGTACATAACACATGTAGGATCTACTTTCATTATAAAAGCATTTTTTTTTCAAAGATACACCACCAAATTAGTAAATTATTATAGAAGAATATATAGCCTAAAAGATAGCATATTGGATTCTTAAAACTAAAAGAGTCATTACTCAATTATGATCCTGTCAATCTAAGGCCCTAAGAAGAATGAACTAGGAACCTTTTGCAATTGTTTGCAGAAAGTGGTTGTGTCCCAAGAATTGAGCCTATCCATTGTACTTATCACGCCAAAGGCTTTGACCAATGCACTAAGCATATTAAAAATAGAGAACATAATAATCCAATCTATTGAGTCATGTTCATAGACATGATTGCTAAGCCATTCATCAAGTATTATTTCTTGAATAAACCATGTACATTGTCATGCCTAAATAAAATCATCTAGATAGGAGATGCCAGGTATCTTTCTCCTCAAACTTTCTCACATCATTACATCCACCACTCGTGAGTTCATTGTATGCTCACCTATTCTCTTCATGCCTCACAACCATATGATTAAGATAGTTACTTCACTCATGGCCATCAACAGTGATTAGTAGTCAATTTCTTATCAAAGCTGAAGATTGCAACAATGTTTGAGCAGATCTAATGAATGTCTTGCCTTACACTGCACTTATCCCCCTAAAAAGAAAATCCTATCTCTGCCCCTATCAAGATTCGCCATGTCGAAGATCAGTACCATATTGGTATAATTCGGTACAAGACATACTATACCAAACCAATGATGTGCTAGCAAATTAAGTAGACCAAAAGCCTCAACTCATAAACTACCAGAATCAGGCCAACCCAAACTGTTCGATTCGATACATTGGTATGGGATCAGTTTAGGGTGGTTCACCTCTTGTAATGAACCGTCCCAGTTCCGAACTAGTTTGGGATGGTTTGGCTAACCTTGACCCTACTCTTTCCATCATTTTCCTTCACATAGAGTAGGTTTCTAAACCATCTTGTTGATCTCCCTTGTAATTCATTGAGCATAACATTGTAAGATGCAATAATACAATTACACACTCGTGAGGGGCCACGTGTAATATAATGACATGTAAATGATCATAGAAATCAAAATTATCTTTTACCCTCCACATCAATTACATCCCCTCAAATTCACATTGGGTGATACACCAAGATTTTGTCTTGTACCAAAAGATCCAATGAAATGTCAACTACAGGCATCAGCTAATATCGATGAGTTTCATGTGCTTATGAAATTTAGTGATCACAATAGATATATAATCAGTCAGCCATCAAGGCAATGTAAGAAATCAAATACTCAACCAAGGTGCTAGAGCAGGAGTTGATGCTTTGTTTCACCATCCTTGAGACGAAGGCTTTAAGGTTCGCATAGAAGCCATTTGTTAAATGTTACTCAGTAAAATTACCAAGCTATTGACACATATACTAGTACACAATTTAACCATGAAGGATCAAGGGAAGTGGAGTACATGATGGTACCTCGAAGGTCTTGATGCATGTATCAAAGGGTCTCATAGAAGATAAATCCACACTAATGGGAACAATTCTTATAAGTAAATCTTTGGATGTTCCAATGTAGTGATGCTGGATGAATTTGATAAGCTTTAGGCAGTTTAAGCCCTTCACAAGGGATAATTAAATGGATCTTACCCTTAGGTATGGCCACTAAGTTAAAAGCTATTGAAACTTGTCTTGATAAAGGCATTTTCTTAATTAGTAATTAGAAATATCAAATATTAGCCAAGTCTAAACACAAGACTAAAGTAGGAGTTTGACTTTGCACCAAAAAGTCTTATGTTAATTAGATGTAAACCTATTCAAATTGAACAAAACTATCCTATACTCTTCAGTACCACCCGTACCATCCAGTTTCGAGTGGTATTATAATTAAGAGTGAGAATAGTATTAGCATCCTATCTCAGTACCGGGTGTGTACTGTATTGTACAGACCTACTGTACCAAACAGTAATGTACCAATAGAGTTCTCGGTACTGATTTCACGAACCTTACTCAAGAGTATTACCAAGTCATGTGCATGTTATAATGCATTAAGAAGATTATAAATTGATAGAGTTATAATATGTCTTGGTGGTAAGATCACCACTCTTGAGCAGCCTCTTCCATCTCCTTTGACTGAAACTCCTTAAGAGACCCAGTTAAATAGTAAACAAATAAATAAAAGATCATTTTCATCTTCTTCCCCACAATCTACATAAAAAGGAAAGCAGCTCATGATTGAATTTTATGATGGGCCAAGGCACGCTTCTAGATCCATTCTTTTCCCTAATCCTTGAATTTGAAAGTATTTCTTCAACCTTAGCAAGAGTCTTTGCCAACAAGGAGCACCTAGTAATGCTTGACAAAAGCTCAACTTTTTATAGACTCAGACTTCCAATTATTCACATCAAAAAGTGAGAAACTAAATCATGTTTACTCATTGTCGCATAAATCTGAAAAGAATCACGAAATAAAAACACACGTTATCACCTTGTCTAACTGTACAAAAGAATTATATAATCAATAGGTAAAGAAATGCCAGGAAGCCATGCCTACCAAGCCTCTTTGAAATGAACCATCCCGTTCAACAAGTGAAAAAGATTAATGTTTCAAATACGTCTTTTGTTGTCCATGCCCGACCTTCCTTTTTCCACCTACCCCCTCCTAGGCCTCTCTCTCTCTCTTCCCCCCCCCCCCCCCCCCCCCCCCAAAAAAAAAAAAAAAAAAAAAATAGTGACTTTATTCATCTTGCTGAAACTCCCAGCCACCACTGTCAATACCTACCCACTCCAAGACTCTCCCTTGATCCATCCGTTGTATGACTTGTCCCCCTTATCCCCATCCTCACAACCTTCTATAACTTCTTTCCTATCTAAAATGCTTGGACAAGTATTCTGGTGGTGGATATAAGTAATACTCTCAAATACACAACATCTAATAACTACTGATGATCAATACAAATCACTAGTCAGCATTTAATGCAAGTGTTAACAACAAGTGTTTGTCTAGATGGAAATTTGAGAATGTATTTAGAAAGACATACAAGTATTACTGCTTTTGTTACAAAGTGATAATTTTTTTTTTTTTTTTAAAAATCTTATATTTACACGATTAGCTTTCCTTTCATCAAGCAACAGGGCAGCTTCTTCTCAACAGAGGGTCAAGTGGTTTTAGTTTAAATACAAAAAAGGCATTCCCTTTGCAAAAAGTAACCTTACAGCATCTTGGATGCATAATTGACTAGCCCACTTAGTTACATAAATAGGCTAATTTTAGGACAATAGGGGCCAGTAGTTCTTGTACAGAGGATAGGAAGAAAAGAGGATGGGAGAAAGGAAAAGAGACAAGAAAGAAGACAAGGTGTCGCCAAAAGCTATGTCATGGGAAGAGCTTGAGAGAAACAAAAGGACTAAAGGTGATGCAGGGTGAAAGGTGAGGAGACTTGAGGATATCTTCAGTAGCACAATTGTTTTTTTCCACAAAGAAAGAGAAGAGGCCAGTACCTAACTATTTGCACAATTCCAGGCTGGAACTAGCCAATCCTAGGGTGTCAGACAACACAGGAAGCCATGTCTAGCTTCCTATGATTCCTAAGGATAGGTTTAGGTAATTTGACTGATGTGATTTTTTTGTAACATTTAAGTGTAGGTTCAACATAAAGTTACATCCACGACAAGCTCAAGGATCAGTTCAGTGCAGCAGCAAGTTATTGATGCAGGATAAGCATATTGTTTGCATACTGAACTTTTTGCCCTTTTAAGTGCAATAACAAATAGTGACCACATTCATCCAAATATTTATCAATGACTTCCAGTTATATCTCCCATTTTCAAACACTAAACATGGGAAGAGGGTACAAATTTATTAATACTAATAAAACTTTAATTTATTACTTTTTTTTTTTGGGTGGGGGGGAGGGGGGACGGGTTCAAGGTTAGACTAAATGATGTCTTTTAGTATTTATCTCCATGATTGGTGTAAAGCAAGGTCGTAAGTGTCGGTCCATGTCTATCCACACTGGATGGCACATACTATGCCGCAAGATCGCCCATTAATTTTTTTTATTTTTAGAATTACAAATCATTTATTTATATTTATTTTTTCCCTGCAAGTCTCAACCATGCATCAGCATGGCATTACAAGACATGCGTTGCTCCTTGCCTGGGCATTCCTACTAGCATCTACCCAAACCTAGTATGGAAAATAATGAATCGATTACGCTATAGTTTACTTCCAATCTTATCTTCTTTCTGGTGGATTCCAATAAATCTCCAATCAACCCAGAAATCAACAACAAACAATTTGGAGGGGAAGGAAGACTAAAAATCGTTCATGAGACAACCATTAAAAAAAAAAACTAGCAAATGTGGGTTTCAAATAACAACGTGAACTATCTATTATTATTTTACAACACAACAACAACAACAACAACAACAAAATTAAACAAGAAATCCACAACTCGGATAGAGATCAGGATGTACATAAAACCCTATAGCAGAAATAAATTTGAGAGAAGAAAGATCATTAAAGAAACGACAAAAGAAAAAGCATGATCAATGACTTAAGATAATAATCCCATAGCGACTGCACTTGAAATCGGAAATCTTAGGGCAATCTATAATTACAAAATGACTTGTTGGCAAGGGTATAAAAGAAATCGAAAGAAACGAAAGTGAAAAACAATTACTCACCTTAAAAAGTGATCTCCAATGGGATGAAGCCAATCCGTTCAAGCTACGAATGCAGCTGAGAGCAAGGTCGTCGGTATTTAACCTCTCCAATCGCTTCTTATTAAAGAGAACAATATGCAATGGTACCGGAAGCATCTCGGTTGCAGTGGATTGTTCGCCAAGGAACCGTGCCCAAAGCGCCGCCCGGTTTGACCCGATGTTGCTCGGCTGCTGCTGGATTTTGGGCCCATCGAGACAGGCCAAGCCTCCATACAAATTGGTCCAGACTTGGGCTTAGTATTTGTTCACACAACCTGTCCCGATACAATATGTCATATTTATTAATTATAAATAGTATAATTATATTTATATATATATATAATATATATATATATATAATGCTAATTTTAATAAAATTGGGAAAAAAAAAATAAAAAGTCAATGGGAATCGGGAAGATCCTAAAGTCTCTCTCTCATCCTAACATTGCCCATCCTCTCTCTCTCTCTCTCTCTCTCTCTCTCTCTTACTTCCTCTCTCTTGCTAGTAAATTGGCATATAAAGTTCCAACCAAATTTGAGCCAAGGAAGCCCTCTGAACATTTGTTTGGCCTAAAGTATAATTAAATTAAGTTCCCACTATTATTAGTTTTAAAAGAAGAAAAATTTTTTGTGCATCATGTGCGATGCATGAAGAGTGCACCTCCCACAATGATTGATCCATGCATGCATATATCACATGTGCGGTGCCAAAAAAAATAAAAATGTTCTTAGCACATGCTCACATGTGCAGACGTTCTGCATCATGTATGATGTACAAAGACTTTTTCTTAAAGAAAACAACTTAAAGCCTTAGGTTCCCACCTAGCCCACTTATAGTACACCAAATGGGCCCTAATATAAGTTAGGAGAAAATCATGAGATTCATGTTGCCTTTTAAATGCATAATTAACCATTATACTACCAATTTATATATGTGCTTAATATTAATTGTATCTATTACATAACAAGGAAGCCTTATGATATTGAAATTTTCTTAGCTACTAGATTACCTTTCTACCTGGAATTTTAAAGCTAAATAGCTTTTTTTTTTGGTACAAACGGGCGATCACACAAGTCTAGTATGAATCAGTCAGAATACAAAATTTGCTCCAAAATGAGAGGACAGGGATGCTTCCAACTCCCTGAATGCTTAGCCATCCAGTCCGCCACCGCATTGGCTTCACGATAAATATGACGGATTTGGATAGTGCCAACTGCAAATATACCAATATCCCTAAAGATCGGATTAGATAAATAGCTCCTTAAATGTAGTTTAAAACTCAACCATCATCAATAGCAGCTATTGGGGGGTTGTACCAAATAGGTCCTCAATATTAGTAGTTTATGGGATAACTAATTATATTATACTGAAGAATTATATTGTAAAATAAAAAATGATAAAACTATGTAAAGTCATTACTTTTACAAAAATTAATAAACATAAAAAATATTTTTCAATTATTAGATCACATGCAAATTATGATATTTTAATCTGATTTATTGAATAAAATAAATATATATAAAATTAAATTTATATAGTGCTTTGAAATTCTTTTACTAGTCAAAGATGTATTTTCTTGGCATAACAAAAGGGAAAGGGAGGTAAAAAACTTCATCATCCTTGCAAAATAGTGGCTATATAAGTACAATAAAATTAAAAATAATTATTAAAGGACAAGCATCATGCAAGGTAGATAAAAAATTTAATATAATATGCATCATCATTAAATAGTCTGAATGGTTATTCATCAGTTAATGCTAATTATGATTCAAAACTTTATCATCTCGACCAATACTTCTCTCTTTAAAATCCTCTTAAATTATGCTAATTCATATCTTTTTCTATACATACATACATATATCACACACACACACACATATATATATATATATATATATATATATATGTATGTGTGTGTGTGTGTGTACATAGGTGCAAATAGATGTGTATACATACAAATAAACTCATTTATAAAGAAACAAGGGCGCTTGAGTTGGCTATCAAGTCAAAATATTGAGGGAACACAAAAAAAAGTATATACATCAAAAACTATATATATATATATTAAAAGTAAATATTAAATTACCAAATATAGTTTATTATTTTTAAAATATTTAAATATTAAAATTATATAATTTGAAAATCTTTATTTCATGCATTAAGTGGTAAAAATACTGAATAATTTAGGTCACATGATACATGTTTATTTAATCATCTAATGCATAGGTTAGTAGTGTCTAAAATAAATATAATTTTTTTAAATGATCAAAAAGTAATGATATTTGAGTTAGATTTAAAAATATATTTGAGTATAATTATATCAAGTATATTTATGTTGCATATAGAGAGAGAAAAATATATTAAATTTAAGATATTGTCAAATGAAATCCTAGGATAATAATTGGGCAATAAGACACTAACATCAATGAACCAAACTATTATGTATAATTTATTATTTTTTAATGATTATAATAAAGTATATTATGATTCAGAGATTTTGATTTATATACCAATTGAAAGTTAGGTAATTTAAATATGATATGAAAAGTTCATTTAAAAAAAAAAAAAAAGAAATTGTAACTCTAGAATGCCACGTTAAAAATATTTCATTAGTTTCTGGTATCCAATTTTTTTTAAAAAAATCAAAAACCTTTCAGCTGTGTATTTATTTTTTATTTTTTTTGATACAAGCCGATGATTACACCATTCTAGTGCCAGTTAAGGTCAATAGGTCAGAAAATAAAATTTGCTGAAAAGCAATAGGATAGTATTTTCTTGCCTCTAACTTCAAAATTCAAAGTGATGGGCTACTGAAGTTGCAACCAATCAGTCGTAGAGTTGGCTTTCTAATAGATATACTTAATATGCATGCATTTCGAAGAATAGAGCAAATATCCCGAATCAAAAGATTAAATGATGAATGATCATACTCGATAGTTAAAAAGTCCCTATCAAAGTATGTAAGCTGTAAGGATACGAATTACATAGAATATATCGGTTCATGTTGTATAGAGCTAGACTAGTAGGATGGATAAATCAAAGCAAGCCAATTCACTCGCTACTAACATGGCTCGCCCTCGGCAGGCAATCGTCTCTTTTGAAGCAACAACCGAAGAGGACGCAATCGAATGAGCGACGCAAGCGATTGAGAGAGTCGTCGTGCGCGGGAGTAGAATAAGGGTTTCTGATCGCGGCCAGCGACAGCAGCAGCGGAGATGGATCCTGACGCGGTGGCGAAGGCGTTCGTGGAGCACTACTACCGGACGTTCGACTCGAACCGGGCGGGTTTGGCAAACCTCTACCAGGAGGGGTCGATGCTGACTTTCGAAGGAGCCAAGACCCAGGGCGCCCAGGCCATCACCGCCAAGCTCGCCTCCCTCCCCTTCCAGCAGTGTATCCACAACATCTCCACCGTCGACTGCCAGCCCTCCGGTCCGTCGGCGGCATGCTTGTCTTCGTCAGCGGCTCCCTTCAGCTCGCCGGCGAGCAGCACTCCCTCAAGTTCAGCCAGGTCTCGATCTTTTTTCCTTTTGTCTCCTCATTGATCCAACGCTTCCTTGATTTGTCGATCTGGGATTTGGTTTTAGTTGATTCCTGGTGCCTAATTTGCACGGAACTAATAGATCTAAGATTTCTTTGCTTTTTTTTTTTTTGTGATCGTGATTTTGGTATTGTCCATGGTGAGAGCTCCTCTGATCTGATATAGGGTTTTACTATGTTAAAGTTTGGGTTTTGGTGAGTTAGTGAACTTGACTGCAGTCGGATTGGTTGTTGACTTTTTTTATGCGTGGTTTCTTTGTTTTGGTGATTTTTATAATTCTATGAATGGCATTTCTTTTGATTGTGTGATATGTGGTTTGTATTTTTTTTTAAATTAATTTGAAACAAATACTAACAACTTAGTATGGGTTATAGTTGATTGCAAAGTTAGGGCATGTTGACGTCTGTCTGAGTGCTGAACAGATGGCTATGTCAATCAGTGTACTGATATATGCGAAGATCATGTGTTTGTAGAGATGTATTTATATTTCTTGGATGTTGCTAAGCAATGCCACTAAAGAATAAGCAATGCTAATAAAATTCTTACTCTCAGTGTGAATGTTCATGGTTAATGGAATGTGCTATATAATGCATGCAGCAATTTTTTGATGTTTTTAGTTGCAGAAGTTTTGTGTAATTAGCTGTGTACCCATGCCATCTGTGTGCAGCTACATGGTGTGAAGATTTGATTTTGCTCATTGGAAATGCTATGCAATGTTTTTGTGATGAGGGTTCTATTTATTGGTGGATACATGCGTGCAGCTAATTTATATCTTACAACCATGACAAGAACATTGCAGCAGCTTTTGGAACAAGGATTGTATAGATACTATGTGCTTATCAGTGAGGTGACCATTAAGGTAGCAAGGTTTCAGATCAGGATATCTTGATGACGCTGTTGATGTCTTTATCTGCTTTCCCTTGAACATGTTCAATAACTCTGAAAACTGCTGTAAAGGTCCCTCAATTATCAGGAAATATATACTAGTTATCCATTTAATGATAAATATGCTGTATATGTAAGATTCAACCTTTTTGCAAATTGGTGTTAGCCCATGGGTGTTCTTTATCTTGAACATATAGTGTGATTATCTCTTTGCAACATATTGGCACTGGACTTAGTTATGTGGCTATGATTGCTTGTGCTATTATATGACCTATGTGTTTTTGATGTGACAACATGAGCTTTCACACTTCTACAAGATCCAATTTCTATTTTATCTGGTTTGTTTTTGTTGTTTCCATTTTTCCTGATCATCTTAGATCAACTTTGCATCTCTTCTGCTTACAATGATAAGATACTTGATGTTTTTAGTGCTATATGCTCATACTAGTTTTTGCTTTCTAGACTTTTTATTCAGTAATCATCATATTAATGCTTCCCCATAAAAAAGTTTAGGGGAGTCATGTGTGCCATGTTTTCAAGATGACCATGTGAATGACATTGTGTGGTTCCTTTTTGATGCCTCAACAAAGAAGACTTAATGTTTGCCATCTGATCATTAAGGGATTGTTCATTTTGAGCTATAGACTAAGGGCAGCAATTGGCTGGAAAATAAGGATTTAAGAGTTGAATAGTTCGTGAGAGCTGTCCATGATTCATTCATTGAAAGGTTGAAACATTACAGCCACAAGACTTGAAAAGACTCCAAAGAGAATGACTTGCAAATGATAATTGAAAGATGACAAATATAAAGGATCAAGGTTTTAAATCTTGTGGGACAGAGGTCTCCTAGTTTTTCTATGGAACAAGATGCCTTGTGTTCCATCCCATCCCATTCAGATATCTGTTTGAATTTCAAAAGTTATATTTTTATGATAAATTAGATTTATTTAAAATTGACATTATAATATGATTGAGGTGGAATGGGATGGGACAGTCGAAATTGATTCCGAAATCTCTTTGGGATAAGATGGGATAGCCTTCCTAGCCTTCGTCTTGTTGAGACTTGAATCACTATAAGAGACTACAATCTACAAGATCCTATCTTTAATATATTAACAAATTACAAATTAACCTGCAAATGATTGTGAGTACATAAAATGATAAAGCCATGCCTTGTGTTGAGAGTTTTACTGATATCTCCATCTAGTAGCATTGTCAGCTATTAGGGCTACTCCTATTATTTCTCGTATATGTTTGTTTCTAATTCTATCTTTTAAAGTTTTACTACATATTCATTTTAACATGTCACAATCTCTTATCTTTATATCTTAGAAGTAGATTATGCCTAGGTAAAGTGTAACTTTCATTTAATTCAGCCAAATGGAGCATTTTTTTCTAAGGCTGAAGGAGGTTCCTGCTGTAGCCTTGTGCAGGAATGTTCCTCCATCGGAAGGTGCATATGTGCTCCTCTTAGGACCACCTCATGTTTGGTTGAACAAACATGTTTCCCAAATTGGTCTGTTCTGAAACTCTTATTTTCTGACCTAAACTAATTCTTTGTCGTTTATTAGTCGGTGGTAAATTATGATTAGAAAGCAATAGAGAACTATTAATAAGACGGGTTGGATCACCTCTAGTTGTGCCAAATGTGTATAGAGCCAACACCAACAGTTTCTTGTCTCATATGTATTGTGCTAGTGGAGAAAACATGATTCAAGCTTGTGCTTGTTGAATCAAGGATCTACCCCACCACCTAAAGTCTGATGACTTTTTGTCCGATAAGAGCATACTAATTTTGTAGAAGCGTAAGACCTGTGAATATAGGTAATCAAAGAAATATCTTTTAAATTTTGTCCTTTTTTAACAAAACTAATTTGAATGATGTCTTTGACTTGGATAATCGCATAATGATGATAGCAAGGTCGTCAGAAGCGAAGGCATGATTAAAATTAAAGCAATAGGACTCCCATGTCACTTAAGTTAAGGTTCTAGGTCCCAAAAAGGTGCTTTCCGAGGAAACCAGCATGCTAGTTCATTAGAAGTGAAAGCTCAAAACAGCTCAAATATCATTAAATTGACCATTCAACATCCTTAAAATAGTGATCTGGTATTAGATACAACATGATATTACATTAAAACGCCACTTTGTGTAAAATATTATAAAGTAAAAGGTAGCAAAAATTAACTATCGGACATCATCCTAAAGTAGCTTCAAAGTTCAAAATATGACCAAGTTACCACTTTCCAAGATATATTTCTAAGCAAACATAAAAGAATCAACTTGCTAGACATCCTAAAGGTGCTATTTAAAGCATTATCATCATAATCATCAGTTGAACTATTGTCCATCTCCACAAATTTTTAAGCATCATTCTCCCTATCCTTTGAGTTGGCCTTCTCTATTTGTCTATTAATATGGGCATCATTAGACTAGAATGTCTCTCGAAGTTAATGCATCCTTCAGAGAAAGGACACAAAGGTATGTAAAGGATGGTGCTGGAATTAGAAAGACACTCACTGGAATGCCTCATGCTTTGGTGGTTTGGTCTATAGGTGCTTTCCTGGGCATTGCCTCACAAAACTCATCTTGCCTACAGACTATTGAGGCACTCTAGGGTTGCCTCCCCTTGCAAATGCCTAGATGAGCACCTCCAGCACCTTTCAGAGTAGCGGATAGTGGTTCACATTTATGGTCCAGAGAGATAATATGCTTCTGCAATTATCAGCACCAGCCATCGGTATTTTCCTTTCATAGAATTGTGTCACATCAATTCTTTTGTACTTGGCAGTTCTGTTTTGATTTGTTGAAACAGAAGAGCATGTTTTGATACCCCATATTGGAAAATAGTCAGGGAAAGCACAAATGTAACTACCTTTTTCTTTCCCTTTCTCTTTTATCATCTTTTTCTGCTTAAAACCCACAGTAAACCACACGGAATGTTCGTTTGCAAGGAAACCCATGGAGAAGGGAAAAAATACTTTTCCACAGAAAAGTTTTTGACAAACTGAGAAACAAGATTTTCATTTTGTCAATTTTCTGTTCAATTTTCTCCTAGGAAAATAAGTTTGCGTTGCAGTTTCGCTTGCAACCAAAGTGTCCCGACCGGTTCTGGGAAAGTGGTACCACTGAGATAAGATGGCTGGTTGTTGCCACATATCTTCAGAGCCTTATTAAAAATCTGCGTATTTGGTGATCATGGATTGAAAAGAGGTGCTTGTTCCTTCCTCGCTTGATATCTTTAAATGAATCACTGAAGAGTCGCACTGATTCCATAGTTTTATGTGTTTATGAAAGCTGGTTAACAAATTGCAAGCTAACAGCGATTGTAGATCGTGATGTTAACTATTTAGATGCTTATGTTATTTCTCTTGTTGATTGCTTGCGACTTTTTTTCGTTTCTTGTGTTCTTGGTTGCTTCTTGAGAAATGGCTGTAGACCATTGACTTATGTCTATCTGTTATAGATGTTCCATTTGATGCCAACACCACAAGGAAGCTTCTACGTGTTGAATGACATATTCCGGTTGAACTATGCCTAAGAATTCTTCCAAACAACTGGGAAGGGAGGGTGGTTGGAATGCCAGAATCTATTCTGGGTTTTGAGTTTCTTAGCAAAAGATAAGAATTCTTCCAACAACTGGGAAGGAGGGTGGTTGGAATGCCAGAATCTATTCTGGGTTTGTGAGTTTCTTAGCAAAAGAAGATTGTTCTTCTGTTGGATGGACGGCTTTCCTTTATTTGAATGGATTGGCAAGGAAGCATGTTGAACCAGTTTTAACCTTCACAGGATTTGGACTGTCATTTCTTATCATGTATTGTTCATTTTAATTTTCACCCTGGTTGAAGTGGTTGTGTACTGTTGCTTTTACCAGATTGTGATTCATCATTTCTTCTTTATATATATATTTTTAAAATTTTAATGTTATCTTAATTGAAGAGGAGTCATGTGTTGTGCCTTGCCATTTGGTTGCAACTAGAAATGCTTTGTCATGAATGAAATAATTCAAATCATGCTATGCTCCGTTTTAGCACAATTTTTGGAAACGTATAAATGTATAAATGCGTTAAAACGTATAAATGTATAAATGTATCCGGTGAATGTTAATCATCGTTTTAGCGTGCGGCATTGGACGTACGTTCTGGGAGATCCGTGGCAGCATTGAGGATTTGTTTGGCATTGTATATATTTTTATTTATAAAAAAAATCACAGTGATGAAGATAAAATATATATTTGATGCTGTTATTTTTATTTTTTATTTAAAAAAAAGAGCTATTGGCCTGATTTCTCCTGACGATGAGCCATCATGACGGAAGGATTAAGTCAAATCGCTAGCGGAAAATCTATCACATTACGTATATAAAAAATAAAAACAACCGCATGATGGCCTGAACGACATTTAATTCTTCCGCCAAGCATGGCGTCATGTAACTCATTTAATGCATGCGTTAAAAACCCATTGTGGAGAGTGCTTTAAAATTCATGAGAGCTGTTGTTCTTCTAGCGGGGTGCTTTAAGATTTGTGATCCGATCAGTTTTTTCCTTGATTTTCGGCGAGGGCTCGGTGTCTTCTCCTCTTCAGTCCTTTGTCCCGTCTTTCCTTCTCTTTTTATGGCTTCTGATAGGAATTTGGAGGATGGGGTTCCCTGGAGGAAGGTTGCTGCGGTTGAATACAAATGGGTTTCGTCGTCTCCTTTTTCGACGGAGGTGGAGGCTGGAGTCTAGATTTTTAGAGGTTGTTAGGGTTCCGGTGTCATTGCTAGAAGAGGAGATGGTGGGATGGCACTAAAGGGCAGCAATTGCTCGTTCCTTCCTCAAATGGGTGTCGGCCGATGCCTATATCAGGGAGTTCATGTGTGCTGGTATTTTCGGCGTCATCCTCCCTGTTAGTCTCGCCTCTCGTTGCCACATCTTCCGCTTCGAAGATTCAGCGTATTGCGAACTGGTTTTCAATCGACCATGGGTGATTAATGGTCAGATTATAGGGACTGAAGCTTGGCGTCCGAAATTTTTTCCGATCGAGGATTCAGTCTCTTCGGTGCTGCTATGGATGAGGATGCCCAATCTTCCTATGGAGTTCTGGAGGGAGGATATTCTCAGAGTGATCTCGGAGCCTGCAGGTTCCCTTTGCTATGTTGACGCTGCAACGATGGCAAAGAATAGGGTTCCGGTGTCATTGCTGGAAGAGGAGATGGTGGGATGGCACTAAAGGGCAGCAGTTGCTCGTTCCTTCCTCAAATGGGTGCCGGCCGATGCCTATATCAGGGAGTTCATGTGTGCTGGTATTTCCGACGTCATCCTCCCTGTTAGTCTCGCCTCTCGTTGCCACATCTTCCGCTTCGAAGATTCAGCGTATTGCGAACTGGTTTCAATCGACCATGGGCGATTAATGGTCAGATTATAGGGACTGAAGCTTGGCGTCCGGAAATTTTTCCGGTCGAGGATTCAGTCTCTTCGGTGCTGCTATGGATGAGGATGCCCAATCTTCCTATGGAGTTCTGGAGGGAGGATATTCTCAGAGTGATCTCGGAGCCTGCGGGTTCCCTTTGCTGTGTTGACGCTGCAACGATGGCAAAGAATAGGGGAGGCTTCGCGAGGGTGGCGATCCGTGCTGAGCTTCGTCATCCTCTTAGGCCTGGGACCCGGGTTCAGGGGATGCATGGACCCTTTTGGCAGCAATTTGTATATGAATCTATGGATGAGATCTGCTCAG
The DNA here is from genome assembly GCA_900491605.1 of Calamus simplicifolius. Classification (NCBI taxonomy): domain Eukaryota; kingdom Viridiplantae; phylum Streptophyta; class Magnoliopsida; order Arecales; family Arecaceae; genus Calamus; species Calamus simplicifolius. The sequence continues at coordinate 619,691 of UESW01004635.1, read as the reverse complement.
ACTGCGGGTCACTGCATTTGGATGGGAAGTGTACGCTATTGGTCATGGCTGAGGAGATGGATCTTGCCAGTAGTTTTGTTTATGGGCCGTGGATGGTGGCGGTTCGTCAGCGGAGGAGTGCGGTGGCTCCTGTGTTTATGGCTCCTGCAACCGTCTCTGCTCCCTGCTCCGTTCCTCAGTCGGCTCCTGTGGATCCAAGCCTGGCAGCGGGATGGAAGACGCCATTGAAGGTGAGCCGGCGCCGTTCCCCTGGGTCTCCGAAGGCTGATCACATCCTTCTGGCGCTTGGAGGAGAGATGACAGTCTATGCTCCTGTGGATGCTGTGAAGGGTTCAGTGAAAGGGAAGCAGAGGATGGCTAACGTGGGTGGTGAGAAGGAAATCTCAGCATCTGTGGCCGTGTCGGTTTATCAGGCGCGTGCCGTTTTTAAAGGAACAGTAAGGGAGAAGCTGAAATTGGGCAATGCTGGGCTCTCTGAATCTCAGCTGTCTCAATCACTGGTGTCTATCAACCCATTTGCTTCTCTGGGTTTGGCTCCTAGTGATGGGGGTCAATTGGAGAGTAGGGATATGTTTCCAGGGACCCTCAAGCGAGCTAGACCAGTTGATAGCATGCCTCCTTGGGCTATCTCCAAACCGGAGAAGAGGAAGGGGAAAGTTAGGGGTAGTAAGCTTAAAGGTAGTGTGGATTTTGGTTCCTCCTCGGTTAGTATGACCCAGACCTTCGGGTGCCCAGGAGTCACCGGCTAGGAGGTGGCGATGGTCAACTCGACTAGGCCTTTGGCCCAGGATCGTGAGGCATCCTCTGTTGATTCCTTTGGTCAGGGGTCAGGGAACATTGATGTTGATCCTGATGCTTTGCTGGCTAGTCCCAATCAGAATCCTGAGGGAGGGCCTCGGTCTGCAGGGTGCCAATCTGACAGCTTTATGGCAGAGGACCAGGGGGTCCATCTTCCTCCAGTTAATTAATGAAGATCTTAATTTGGAATGTTAGAGGTGCTAATAAGCCCTCATTTCGTTCCTCTTTTGGTAGATTGCTGAAGCTATATAATTTTGATATATGTGTTCTATTAGAAACCAGATTGTCAGGTGATAGTCTGGTGCGGTTTCGGAGACAGATCGCTTGGTCTTGGTCTTCATATGCAGTGGAGGCTGACGGTTTGTCTGGAGGTATTCTGGCCATTTGGCATCATTCTGATGTCACGATTGATGCGTTTCATCAGTGCAATCAGCAGATCGGCCTTGTTGTCTCTGAAGGGTCTTCTGACCCCTGGCTCCTATTAGCGGTATACGCTAGTACGGATTACCGCGATAGACGGGTCCTTTGGACCGAGCTTACTTCCCTTCTTGCTCAAGGGATTCCTTCTATTATTGCTGGGGATTTTAATTGTATCATCGATGCTAGTGAGAAGAGGGGGGGCAGAAGAGTCACTAACTCTGCTGACATCTCTGAATTTAGGTCATTCATTGGGTCTTCTGGACTGATGGATTTGGGATATTCGGGACCCCAATTCACTTGGTGTAATAATCGGCAGGGTCAGCACTTGTCTGGGAGAGATTGGACAGAGCTTTGACCACTGCTCAATGGCTTCTAAAGTATCCTGCTATCTCTGTTTCTCATCTCCCGAGGATCGCCTCTGATCACTGTCCTATTTTGATATCCACGGAGGCTGATCAGTATCAGAAGAAGCAGTTTAGATTTGAGCAGTTCTGGACGTTCCATTCAGCTGCCCGGTCTATAATTGCTCAGATATGGTACCTTCCTATCAGGGGTAATGCAGTTTATCGGTTATCTCGTCGTCTTATGCTGGCCAGACGTAGACTTTTCAGATGGAACAGACTGGAGGCTGGGATCTGGTTAGGCAGGTGGAGCAGGCTGAAGCTATTATAAGTGCCATTCAGGTGAAGGAGGATCGGGATGGCTTTCTTTTGGATTATGATCTCTCATTACTGTGGGAGAATCTTGCTCTCCACCACTCCCTTCTTTGGCAGCAGGAGTTATATTGGAGACAGAGGTCCAGAGTTCAGTGGATCCGCGAAGGGGACTGAAATACCAGATTCTTCCATCAGGCTACCCTGAAAAGGAGGGCTGCTAATAGGATTCGGAGGGTTGTTGATCCTAAGGGAATTATCAGGAGGACACCCAGTCTATTCGGACTCAGTTCCTTCACTTTTTTCAGTCTAGATGGCCTGAAACCACTGGCGATGGGGGCCGATCATTTCGGTTTCTAATTCCAGGAAGGTTTCTCCTTTAGATAATGATATGCTTACCAGGCCGATCTATGGGGAGGAGGTTCGTCTGGCCCTTTGGGAGCTTGGTCCGGATAAGGCCCCGGGGCCCGATGGATTCCCGCCCTTCTTTTTCCATCATTATTGGGATATTGTTGGGCTGGAGGTAGTTCAGGCTATCCAGACAGTTTTCCATCTGAAGAGCATTCCAGTTGAATGGAATCGGACTCTTATTACTCTTGTGCCCAAGCGATCGGATGCTTCTCTTCCTCAGCACTTTAGGCCGATCAGTCTTTGTATCACTTTGTACAAGGTATGTGCCCGGCTTTTAGCTAGTCGCCTCCGAGTGATTATCCCTCGTCTTATTTCTGAGGAACAGGGGGCGTTCATTAGAGGCCGATCTATCTCGGACAACGTCCTCATCACTCAGGAATTTATGCATGATCTCCATAGAGCCCAGCCAGACGGAGTCTTATGGCTGTTAAGCTTGATATGGAGAGAGCTTACGATAGATTGAGTTGGGCCTTCCTGCACTGTTCTCTTCAAGAGTTCGGATTCGACAAGCTGTTTATTGAGTGGATTATGGCTTGTATCCAGAGGCCTTCTTTCTCTCTGACCATTAATGGGAGCCAGACCAAGTTCTTTCATTCTTCTGTGGGCCTACGTCAGGGGTGCCCTTTATCCCTCCTTCTGTTCATTTTGGCAGCTGATGATCTTTCTCGAGCTTTCCATTAGGCTCAGTTTCATGGGGGATAGCCTCCTTCGAATCTATTATTCAGCATTATTGTCAGGCTTCGGGGCAGAAGGTCAACTGTCTTAAGTCTTCTATCTGTTTCAGCCCGAAGATTACCAGATCCACTAGAGAAGCTATAATCAATTTGATGGGTATATCTACTCAGACTGACACTTTATGTATTTGGAGATCCCCATGACTGGTAGATGCCCCCGTTGTTCAGACTATGTTGATCTCGAGAGACGTGTTCGTCAACGTATTGAGGTTGGCAGGTCACTGGTTTATCCATGATGGCTAGGGTCACCATTATTTGGTCGGTTTTTTCATCCCTTCCGCTTTATCTGCTTTCGAATGCGGCCATCCCGACTACTTTTCTAAGGAGGATTGAGAGATGTTTCAAGATTTTCTATGGGCATCTACGCCAGAAGGGCATGGCACCCATCTTCTTTCGTGGGACATGATATGTATGCCAATCCAAGAAGGTGGTCTTGGAATTCAATCCCTATTGGCCAAGCGTCAAGGGCTGGTGGCCAGACATGCATCTCGGTTCCTCTTGGAGCCGTTTTGTCTTTGGAGCTCCATGATGCGTGCGAGATATGGTGATTGGAAGTATGGGGACCACATATTGCCACCCCGGGGGTGCTCCTCCTTTTGGAAGGAGGTGTGTCAGTATGGGACTCTATTCTGAAGAATATCTCTTGGATGATTGGTGATGGTCAATCCATTGATGTTATTCAGGATTCTTGGATTTCTGAGCTCCCTCTATCTCGTGGCCCTCTTTTATCAGCATTGATGTCCCCACTGATTTGAAGGTTAAGGATCTAATTTCTCCAGATTCCTCCTCCTGGTATACTCCCATGGTGAGCCGATTCTTTGGCGAGAAACTCTCTCAGAGGGTCCTTTCGATTCCTCTTATTACTAGGCCCTCGGCTGATGTCAGGTTATGGCAGAGATCCTCTCTTTCTAAGGCCCCTCTCAGGGACCTTATGAAGCTCTATAGACCTCAGCCCCAGCACACGACGGATGCTGCCTGGTCGCTCCTTGCTATTCCCAGGGTTCAGTTGTTTATCTGGAAGCTTCTTTGGAACTGCCTTCCGACGAGTGTCATGCTCTCTCGTAGGGGTGTGCCTATCCAGCCTATATGCACTCTGTGCTGTTTGGAGGACGAGTCTACTGAGCATGCTATCTTCATCTGTTCTAGAGCTAGACGAATTTGGCATCTGATGGGTTATACTATCAGAGTGGATGCTTCTGGCTCCCCTCGTTCCTTCTTCTTTTAGGATCTTTGTATGGCCTCACAGCAAAAATGTGGTCTTTGGGCAGTCACAGCATATCAGATTTGGTTATCGAGGAACTAGCTTATATTCTCGAAGGACTTTATTTCTCCTCAGAAGATTGTGAAGATTAGATCTATGTCAGTGGACTATGCCCGTGCTTTACAAGCGGTTGATTCTGACTCCTCTAGCTTCTGGGGTTCCCCTGCTGCTTTGGCAGCGAACCGGCGTACGGTTTTCATTTCATGGGAACCCCCCTCCAGGGTTTGTCAAAATCAACTTTGATGGGAGTGTCCGCGGTAGATTGGCTGGTTTGGCCTTCATCATACATGGGCCTCAGGGTCATATGTTGGCGGCTGGAGGATTTGGTTCCCTTGATTCCTCTGTCCCTATGACAGAGCTTTATGCAGCTTGGGCAGGTATTACTTTTGCTTCTAGACTCTTCATGCTCACAGGCTAGTGATCGAGGGTGATTCGATGACGGTTATTAGGTGGCTACGGAAGGAGAATGTTCCCGAAGCCCCCACTAATCCGATCCTTAGTGATATATGGTCCATCTTACAGGAAGCGGATAATGTCCAGATCCGCCATATTTACCGTGAAGCCAATTCGGCTGCGGATTGGACGGCGGCTTCAGTTGCTCAGCATTCCGGTTTTTGGTTATGGAGGATGGAGACCCATGTCCTTCTGTTTTATTACAAATCTTGCATTCTGATGTATCTGGGCTGATTCGTACTAGAATTGTGTGATCGCCCGTTTGTATCAAAAAAAAAAAAAAATACATGCGTTAGACGCCTCCAATGTTTTTTCTAAGAGTTTTTTAAAATATATATCAAAATCAATAAAGTTAATTTTCTATTTGAATAACTTTTCATCGATTTTGAAATGATTAAATCTTTCATTTAAAAAATTTATTGTTCAGAAGGTAGGCAAACGTTATGTCTGTTTGTGTGCATGCGTGTTCAGGAGTGTACAGGAAAGACTGGAACAGCCTTCATTATTTATGGGACTGAGGGAGTTATGCTGTCGGTGGATGGTTTTGATTTCCTAAATACTTCTATCCTCATGGCAGAGCTTTATGATGTCTGGACTGGTATATCTTATGCTGTTCGTAGACTTCATGCTCACAGCCTTTTTATTGAAGGTGATTCTCTTTCTATTATCCGGTAGCTTCAGTCAGATGATTGCAACCCTATTCCTACTAATCCTCTTCTTGACGACATTCAGGTTACTCTGCGCGGTGCTGACAGTGTCCACATCCGTCATATCTACCGGGAAGCTAACGCAGCAGCTGACTGGGTAGTGGCAGCTATGACCCATCACGTAGGAGTCTGATGTGGAATCAGGGTGACCCCTATCCTTCAGCTCTAAAGCAAATTTTGTATTCTGATATTACTGGGTGTTCGCACGAGGTTAGTGTAATTGCCTGTTTGTAACAAAAAAAAAAAAAAATTCCTGAGTCCCATTTAACGGCCAATATTACGTGTTCCAGTTAGCGTTGAACCTATACAAAAATCTCAAATTGACTTTATTCTAGTTGGTTTCATGCGATTTTCCGTTAGCGATGTTTGAAGTAGAATTTTTGAATAATATTTTTTTTAAAAAAAGCAATTTTTCAGATTGCGTTACTTTTGAAATTATTCATGGATGTGAGGTGAATTGTGCTACGTCAGCTGCTACGTTTGCAGTGGTGGAATGGGATGCCCATGGGATCTAGTCTTTGTACATAGAAATCATCGATCATCGCTTGGAGAGAGGTGATTTTTATTTTTATTTATTTAATATGGAACTAAAATCATCAGTTAGAGTGATGACTTGAAAATCACCACTTCAACAGATGATTTCCCAACGAATTTCTGCTGAAAATGTAGAAAAAAAAGAGAAACAACCCTTCAAGTGATTTTAATGGCATTTAAAAAAAAATCAGAAATCAGAAAAAAAATGTAAGAAAAAAAATAAAAGGAAAACATCACTTGACGATTTCCTAAACTGCTGGAATAAACGTCAAGCCTTTAAATCTGTAAGCTTTGCTCAAGAAGGGTGATGCCCGGATCGATAAGAAAGTAATTAGATTCGACTTTCTCCAAATATAGAGAGAAAGATAAGAAAAACTAGTATCTCATACCATTTTGAATTTAGGATCATATCAGTCCACACTGCAAGTTGTAATCCTTCATTACATTAATGGGGACATTAGAGCTGAAAGCCATCTTTGATTATGGGATTGTGGTTCAAGCATTCAATGAGTCTCTCATATCTATTATCACCTATTCATCCGCACCCTAGTTGAAGGCTTCTTTGCTAAAAAATGAAACATGTGGTAGCTTCTTTTCTTCTTTTTTTTTTTTTTTTTGTATAGATGGATGATCACACCAATTTAGGATGAGTCAAACCTGATATATCATAATACAAAATTTGGATAAGAACAAGACAACAAGGATCACCCTGCTAGCTCCAAACATCAGAGTGATAGACTACCCTGGCAGCAATCCAATCAGCCGCTGAGTTGGCTTCCCAATAGATGTGCCGAATCTGGGCGGCATAACAAAATTTGGATAAGAACAAGAGGACAAGGATCGTCCTGCTGCCAGCTCTAAACACCAGAGTGATAGGCCACCCTAGTAGTAATCCAATCAGTCGCTGAGTTAGCTTCTCAATAGATGTGCCAAATTCTGGTGACATAAGCTCCCTGAATAATAGATCGAATATTGCAAATCAAGAAGATGGTAAGCAAGTGTCGTTGGCTGACCAAGCAATGAAGCGATTGAGAGCCGCCACCCTTTCGGTAAGACGTTGCACTTCTTTGACCGACCTTGGAGATGCCATTTGATGCAGGGCTTGAATTTTTTATGGATTTGCTTCAATACCTCGTTGGGAGACCATGAAGCCTAAAAACTTTTCAGAGTTTACTCCGAAGGTGCACTTGGTTGGGTTGAGCTTCATCCATACTTGCGCAGCGTGGCGAAGCTCTCCGCGAGGTCCTCAACATGCGCAGCGCTTCCTTGCTTTTGACCAGCATATCATCCACATACACCTCCATGTTCCGGCCGATTTGCTCCTTGAACACCTTGTTGACCAGGCGCTGGTAGGTCGCTCCTGCATTTTTAAGACCGAAAGGCATAACTCGGTAACAGTAGGTACCTCGGTCGGTTATGAAGGCTGTCTTTTCTTCATCCTCGGGGGCCATCCGGATCTGATTGTAGCCCGAATAGGCATCCATGAATGACAGCATTTGGTGGCCCGAGGTGGCATCCACAAGCTGGTCGATCCGAGGGAGAGGGAAGCTGTCCTTCGGGCATGCCTTGTTGAGGTCGGTGAAGTCGATGCAGATCCTCCATTTGCCATTCGACTTCTTCACCATGACGACGTTTGACAGCCAACGGGTAGTTTACCTCTCGGACAAAGTTGGCTTTGATGAGTTTGTCGACCTCCTCTTCAATGGCCTTTTGCCGCTCTGGGGCGAAGCTTCTCTTTTTCTGCTTAACGGGCCTGTGCATCTCGTCCACATTGAGACGATGGACGAGGACTTCGGGGCTAATTCCTGGCATGTCGGAGGCGGTCCAGGCGAAGATGTCCGCGTTGCTTGGAGGAATCTGATTAGCTCGCGACGAGGCTCTTCTTCAAGCAGCGACCCGATCCTTATGGTTCGGTCGGGCCGAGCTTCGTTAAGTGGCACTTCTTCAGTTCCTCGGCTGTTCTCCCGTTGCTCGGCGAAATCCTCGCGAGCATCTAGCCCGTCAACCTCGGGAATTCTGGACTGAAGGCTCGTGAAAACATTGCCGAGCCATGGCCTGACTTCCCCGAACTACTCCAATTCCCCTCGGTGGGGAACTTCATGACAGATGCGGGATAGAGACAAGCCTTAAGAGACATCAAGCCGGGCCTGCCGAATATGGCATTGTAGGGGACCTGAGGTCGGTCACTAGGAAGTCGGCGTGAATGAAGGGCCAGGTTCGACCGTCAATTTGATGACCTCCTTGGGATGATGACGTCGCCGGTGAATCCCACAAAGGTGGAATCCACGGCCGAAGGTTTTCCATGAGCAATTTCATCCTCACAAACATCGAGGTACAAAACGTTAACCGAGCTTCCACTATCAACCAGGATTCGGCTTACATCATAATTGTTCAATTAGGGATACAACAAGTGCGTCCTCATGGGGAAGCTGTATCCCAAGAAGGTCATCATCGAAAAAGAAAGCTCATCGTGCGCGCCTTCTTTGGCACCGGTGCATCACCATTGCCCAGCCGAGTCAATGCCGGTCGATCTTCAATCATGTTGACATTGCCAACATCGATGGATTCAGTAGAGGGAGTTGGGAGGTTCAGGCTGGCAGTCACCTCCTTATTCGGCTCGGGTGCTCTTCTGAACTGGTCCAAGTCCCCCCGAATGAGCTGCTTAATCTCGTTCTTCAGCTGCCAGCATTCTTTGGTGTCATGCCCGTGCTCCCGATGGTAGCGGCAGTACTTGGCATGATCTCTCGGGCTGGTTCCCTCGGAGAGGTGGCGGTCGAAGGATCTGGCGCTCTATCTCCATGAGGATTTGTGCCCGGGGCATGATCAACGGAGTGTAGCGATCGAATCGCCTAGGCAAGGACTCCGGGAGCGATCTCTTGGGCGGCGGAGGGACTCTTGGCAATGGGGCGGACTTGGCGAAGGGACAGCTTTTCTGTCGGGCCCTTGGGCCTCTTTTTCCTTGATTTTTTGGCCGGGCTGACCTCCGCGACTCCTCGACCCGAGCGTATTTGTCCGCAAGGGCCATCATATCAGACAGACACGGATAGCTGACTTCCAGGGCCAAATAGAAGTCGCTCTCCTTTGAAACTCCCCCGCTAGGGCGGACATGGCCACCTCATGATTAAGGTGGTCTACCTCCAACATGGCCTTGTTGAAACGGCCAAGATAATTCTTCAAGGACTCCCCCTCCTTTGCTTGACTTCGGAGAGGGAGTCGGATCTCCGTCGTGGCGGCGACTGCTGACGAACTGGCAATGAATAGGATGCTCAGCTCATCAAAAGAATTGATGGAACCTGGTTTCAGGCTATTAAACCAGGTTCGGGCAGAAATCCTAAGAGTAGAGGGAAATGCTCTGCACAAGATCGCATTTGACGCTCCGTGGAACATCATGATGGATCAAAAGCTGCTTAGATTGTCATCGGGATCGATGGATCCGTGGTATGGTTCTGTTGCCCAGATGTAGCAACTCAAGAGAGGGGGTGAATTGGGTATTTTAAAAATAATTGCACAGATATGTGCTTATCACTAATCAAAATTTAATGGCAGTAGTGTAGTGATGTGAACATAATATATCATAGAAATTATGTAAGCAATCACAGATACAAGAAGGTTTATAGTGGTTCGGTGCCAAACCCAACACCTACGTCCACTCCCTAAAAATCTTTGGGAATTTCACTCCAATCGTAACTAATGATTACAACCCTTAGCCTTTCCCGGCTAGTCCTCTTGTCATACGGCACAAGCCAGCCAAACCCCTAGCCTTTTCTGGCTAGTCCTCTTGTTTCACAGCACAAGGAAGCCAACCCCTAGCCTTCCCGACTAGTCCTCTTTTTACGGCACAAGGAAGCCAACTCCTAGCCTTTCCGGCTAGTCCTCTTGTTTCACGGCACAAGGAAGCTAACCCCTAGCCGTATCAGCTAGTCCTCTTGTTTACGGCACAAGGAAGCCTTACAAAAACACAAGAATATCAAGGTTTAAGTACAAGAAGCTCCTAAAATGAGCAAATAAAACAATGAAAGATCACTTTATAAATTTGGAGCTTTTGGCTTCTTCTTTGGGATGAAGCTTTGAGGAATGAACGAAGCCTTCTTGTGGTTGTTGGAGCTTTGGATGATGCCTTCAATAAATTTGAAACTCCTCTTTGTAAGCTCTTGAATGCACCAGATCTCTTCTTTAAATGTTATCAACCACTTGAATCAACACTCCAATAACTCTTGTAATGATTCTCAAATGAAAGCTCAACACTAACTTCTCACAAGGATTTTCAACAAGATTCTCACATGATTTTTTATATGATTTCTCCTTTATTTTGTCCTCTTTTCCATCCTTGTTTTCTTCTTCTAATCTCAGCTATTTAAAGCATTACAACATCAAAATATCCGTTAGACTCAATCGGAATAAATAGAAAGTAAAATAGGAAGAAAATATAACCGTTGTAAAATATTTTCCTTGAGCATTGAATGCACTGAATCCATTTGAGAAAGGAAGATCTCTGCCATAATCCAAGAGATCAAAAGTCATTATAGCTGAAAATAGAAATTAGGAAGAGAGAGAGAGAGAGAGAGCTCGTCCAAAGCTTGCAATGAGTATCAGTAGTTGGCTGGAAGTAATTCCAAGTTAACTACTTCAAAGTAGTGACTAGCCAGAAGAAGAATAGCTAGCTGAAAGCTAATTTCAGTTAGCTCTTTTGAAAAACGCACGATCAAAGAGAGAGGCTTGAGTCCACAAGCTAGCTGAAAATAAGATTCAGTTAGCTAGAAGCAAATGCCACACGGTCTTGAGGGAAAATCTGCCATAAAGTAGTTAGCTTCTTAGCTAACTCATTTTTGAATTCACACGGCTAAGAAATCTGCCCAAAAAGTAGTTAGCTTCCAAGCTAACTCTCCCTTGAAGTCACACGGCCAGGAAGAGAAATCTGCAAAAACTAGTTAGCTGACAAAACAATTTAGTTAGCTCAGAAAGACAATCAGCTAGCTCCCTAGTTAACCAGATTCAAACATGGTTCGGCTAAGCTCATAGCAAGAGAAAAAGTAGCTAGCTAAAAAGGCAAATAAGCTAGTTGAAAGAGGGAACAAGCTAGCTCCATAGCTAACTATTTTCATCATGAACCGGCCAAGCACAAAGCAATAGAAAAGGTAGCTAGCTAACAAGGAAAACAAGCTAGCTAAAAGAGGAAAGAAGCTAGTTCACAAGTTAGCTATTTTTAAGCATGGTTCGGCTAGGCATAGAGCATGAGAAAAATAGTTAGCTAAGAAAACAAGCTAGCTAAGAGAGGAAACAAGCTAGCTCCCAAGTTAGCTATTTTCAAGCATGGTTCGGCTAGGCATAGAGCAAGAGAAAGGTAGCTAGCTAACAAGGAAAACAAGCTAGCTTCCAAGTTAGCTATTTTTAAGCATAGTTGGGCTAGGCATAGAGCAAGAGAAAGGTAGCTAACTAACAAAGCAAACAAGCTAGCTAAGAGAGGAAACAAGCTAGCTTCCCAGTTAGCTTATTTGAAAGTTCATACGGCTAAAGAAGAATGCAAGAAAAAATAGCTAGCTTCCCAGTTAGCTATTAGGGAAAAACAGCTAGCTGAAAATCAAGCCCAGTTAGTTATTTTTCAAGTTTACACAATTTTATAATTTACAGAAATGCCACTGACAGCCTTCAATGGGATTTACAGGATTGCATTGACTGCATTCAGTGAGATTTACAGGATTGCCATTGACTGCATTGAAAAATAATTTTTACATGATAAATCATTAAATATAGATTTAGACATTTGAGAAATGAATGATCAAATATTGAAGAACCATGATAAAACATTTGTGCTTGAGGAAAAACATTTGGAATATAAATCCATTGGCTCATTTGAAAATGTTTTTCATGCTATAAGAAATAATACAATAGTTCATGCAAAGGTAGTTTTAGCCATTTATAAAATAAATATTTTGTGATACCTTTGAAGCAAAAGTCCATTTGAAAAATTCATTTGCCCTTTTCAAAAACATTTGGACTTGCAAAAATACAATCATATTACCTTCATTTTACTTTGTAATACCTTTCTTTTGATATGTAGAGTAATCCAATTCGGAGTAACATCATCTTGATGATTCACCTAAAATTTGTTTAACTTAACCACAAGATCATTAGTGTCATGCTTAATTATTTTGTGATCATCAAAATCAATATGAGGTCAACAATCTTTCCTTTTTGATGATGATAAAACCATTAAGCATACAAAAGAATATATATAAAATTCTCGTCCCCTTTAATGTATATATTTTTTTCTTTACAAGCTAATCTCTCTCATGAATGTCCCATGAATATAATGTATGCGAATCTCTCCCATAAATGTAAATGAAATGTATGCTATTCTCTTTCCCTTTTTGTCATTAATCAAAAAGAGATGAAAGAATATGCACAATTAAGCATTCATCAAAAAAAACATTAAGCATTCATAATGCATTAAAAAGCATAAGTACATAATACAAACTATTAAGTTCATGGCTTGATCATACAAGATATAATTTAACCATACAACAAAGATACATCAAAGTTCATCAAGGTTCATAATCTCAAATCATAAAAACAACATATATCAAGGTTCAAAATACATCAAGGTCCAAATATATTAAAGTTCACAACAAAGTTTATATTATAAAAATTCTAATCTTTAATAGTAACAAGGAGTAGCATAAATAAGATACAAAAATATTAATCATTTAATAACAATCATTATTTATAACTCAATTGATACTAATTTTAAAAAAACTTTGAATGTAGGATCAAAATATTACTATTTCATATTTATATTTTGATATCAAAAGAAAATGCATTCAAATCATTACCACATATAAGAGTTGATACCACTTTCATACATCAAAGCACTTATAACAGTAAGATATTTAATATTCAATACATCATAGTGCTTAATGCATCAAAGTATCCAAATATTCAAGCAAGCTTCTTCTTTCCCTTACTAATTTAAAAATATGTTGAGATATAATATTAACAGATACCACATCAAATATTTGAGTTCAAATATACTTACATTTTTCTTTCCCTTAATATTTCAAATTTGGTCTATATGAAATAAAAGTTTTATGCAAGAAATGATACCAATATCACGTAATCCAAACATTTTATAAATGTATCATGCTAATCTCAATGTATATATGAAAAATACATAGGCATTCTATAACAATCACCATATTTCTTTTTTACATTTCATACGATAATATAAGATTTCTTACATAGATTATATGCAAATAAGATATTACAATAAAATGTGCATTACCTCTATCAAGTCCTTTTCATTTCACACAAAGGTAATTTATTATAAGATATGATCAAGAAATGATACCACTAATAAAGTATGCATTTAATAATCCAAGTCTTACAATAGAATCATATCAAGCAAGGAGTAAATAAATCAAACCGATACCACTAGTTGCCGATCATGGGCCTACGACCCATATCACCCGACAAATGTACATTTGGATTTCTTCGCGCCAAACTTCTTCAAAATTTTCTTGATGTACAAGAGTTGGCTTATGAAGATTTTCTTCTTTGATTGCTTGATTTGAAGTCCAATAAAATAATTAATTTTTTCCATTATATTCATCTCGAACTCCCCCTGCATAAACTTTGCAAAGTCTTGAAACAAGAAATTATTAGTAGCACCGAATATAATGTCATCTATATAAATTTGTACTATCAACATATCATCATTCTATCTTTTAATTCATAATGTTGCATCAACATTTTTACTAATAAATTTATTGCTAATCAAGAACTTAATAAGCCTATCAAACCATGCCTGGGTTACTTGTCTCAAACCATATAAAGCTTTGTTCAATTGAATACATGGTTTGGAGACATAAGATTTTTGAAATCGGATGGTTGATCAACAAACACTTGTTCACCAATATATTCATTAAGGAAAGTGCTCTTAACATCCATTCAATACAATTTAACATTCATAAAGCAAGCAAATGCAAGAAGTAATCTAATAATCTTTAATCTATTAATCAAAAACATATGTTTCATCAAAATCAATATCTTCCTCTTAATTATATTCTAAGCTAACAATCTTGCTTTATTTTTAATGAAATTACCATGTCCATCCAATTAATTTCTAAATACCCATTTAGTTTATCATGCAAGTCATTTAGGCTCTATATGAAAAATAAATACAAAATTAATACATGTATTTCTAAATGATGATCTAATCCTAATATCATGAGATGGATCACTTAATATTAGCTCTTTAGGGTGATTATAGACATACCTTCATTCTCTTTCAAATTCAATATTACCTTGGGGTCATCATATTGAATTTCTTCTTCATGTATCGCTTGTATCATTAAATGCAAGGTGAGCTTCTTGACTTGACTTTCAATTTCATCTGTGTCATTTGAAACCATTCTCTTCCTTAATGAAGATCATTAGATTCATCAAATATAATATAAATACAAGGTCATATGTTTATTACAAGATTTTTTTTTTAAAGTGCTGATTTTCAAATTCTTTTCTATGATCACTTCTAATAGATAAAATAGGAAAACCTTTTTCATTTAAAATTCTTCTAAGGAGTTTTAGAAAACTGAAGATGCTTCATTTTTGCTAACTAAGAATAAAACTTATATAAATCAAAAAAATTATCAATAATCATGAATCCATATGCAAAAGTTCTAAAAGTTTAGAAGTTGAAATCATATTTTTAGACTTGAAAGATATTTTAGTTAATTTTTTAAAATTTTCATGTATCACAAATCTTATCTTTTTCGAAACTCAATTTTGGCAAACCTTTAACCAAATCATTTTTGAATAATTTAGAAGGCAAATCCATGCTGATATAAGAAAATCTATGATGTCATAACTAGATTTATCAATTTTAGCATTCATGACAACTAGACATTCAATAATCTGGTCATTAACAATATAAACATTACATGCCTATGACCAATGGCTTTCATGCAATTATCAACAGGATTTGTAACTATGCAAAGATATGATTCAACAAATAATTTTAAAACCTTTATCACTAAAACAAATGAATGCTAAGCATGTTATATATCAATCCATTTATAAGCAAGATATTATCAATAAAAGTAGAGAGAGTTGTACTAATTTTATTAATGCCAACAATTTTACCTTGGCCATTATTTTCAAAGGTAACCACTCCTCCATCAATTGCATTCAAAGTGATGAATTGAGATTCATCATCCATCAAGTGTCTTAAGCACCCGCTATCCAAGTATCATTTTTTTGTTGCTCCACGGTTGCAAGACACACCTGCATTCATAATATCAAGTCTTGCTTCTAGGTACCCAAGCTTTCTTGGGTCCTTTGGGGTTAGCTAAAATGGTTCCTTTTGGAACCCATATCCTTTTAACATTGTGTGTGTGACATATATATGCTTTGTGTCCATGTTTACCATATTTGAAACATGTAACTTCAGTAGAATTATTAGCATGCACATAAACATTTTTCAAAAACTATTATCTTTTTAAAGGATTGTATCCTAGGCCAGCTTTGTTAAAAACGGCTCTATGATTTTCAAGAATCATATTAAGTTTAGTAGAGTTCAAAGTAAACTTATCTACAATAGGTTTCAATCTATCTACTTCATTTTTTAAATTCATGTTTTCTTGTAATAAAACTTCATTTTCTTCTAGTAGTTTATCCTTTTCTAAAGTAAGATTTTGAACTTAATTTTTCAAATCTTTATTTTTTGAACTGAGATTTGCAAAATCATCAATTAATTCATAAAATGCACCATGCAATTCATCAAATGTAAAATCATCTAAGAAGTTGGATTTTACCTCTCCATTGTTCGTCATGAGACAAAGATTTTCTTCTTCATTCTTCTCTTCCTTTTCGGAGCTTGATGCATCACTATCGCTCCATATAGCTATCATAGCCTTCTTTTTAAATTTCTTGAGACCTTTCTTTAGATATGGACAATCTGGCTTGTAGTGTCCCAGTTTGTTGCATTCATAACAAATTATTTCATATTCTTTTTCATTGCTTGGCTCTCCTTTTATTAATGCCCTCTTTCTTTCTTCAAATTTCTTTCTTATGAATTTCTTAAATTTCCTTGTAATGAGAGCCATATCATTTTCCTTATCACTTTCACTTGGGTGCTCTCATTCTCTTCATTTAGAGTTGCACTCTTTAGCTCCAACATTCTCTTCTTTTTGGATTGTTCTTCATCAATATGTTGTTGCTGCTGAAGCTCATGAGTCATCAATGAACCAACTAATTCTTCAAAAGATAGTGTGTTGAGGTCCTTGGCTTCTTGAATTGCAGTACTTTGGCCTCCCAAGGCCTAAGCAAGGATCTCAAAACTTTTCTAACAAGATCACTATTAGTATATGATTTTTCAAGGCTTTTCAGCCATCAATAATGTTAGTAAATCTTGTAAACATATCATCAATGCTTTCATATGATTCCATTTTAAACAATTCATATTCATGTACAAGCACTTGATTGGTACCCTCATGGGTAACTTCAAGTCTATTCCAAATCTTCTTAGTAGATATGCATGTAGAAATATGATTAAATTCATTGGCATCTAAAGAACAATATAATACATTCATGGCTTTAGTATTCAGCTGAGCCATCTTCTTATCATGCACATCCCATTCTATTTTTGGTTTGGGAATATCAATACATCATATTTAATAGTGGGTATGTGAGGTCTATTGACTATGATACTCCATAAATCATAATCAAGTGCTTGAATAAAAATTTTCATACGTGCTTTCCAATAAATGTAATTTGTGCCATCAAATAGAGGTGGTCTATTGTTGACTGTCCCTCAGTCAAAATTGAACTCATTTGGATTGCTAATGATCTTTGGCTCCAAGCTACTTCAAGCTGTAGAAATCAAGAGCACGCTGCTCTGATACCACTTGTTGCCCAGATGTAGCAACCCAAGAGGGAGGGTGAATTGGGTATTTTAAAAATAATTGCGCAGATATGTGCTTATCACTAATCAAAATTTAATCGGCAGTGGTGTAGTGATGTGAACATAATAATATCACAGAAATTATGCAAGCAATCATAAACACAAGAAGGTTTATAGTGGTTTGGTGCCAAACCCAGCACCTACGTTCACTCCCCAAAAAGTTATTTGGGAATTTCACTCCAATCGTAACTAACGATTACAACCCTTAGCCTTCTCCGACTAGTCCTCTTGTTATACGCACAAGGCAGCCAAACCCCTAGCCTTTCCGGCTAGTCCTCTTGTTTCACGGCACAAGACAGTCAAATCCCTAGCCTTTTCTGGCTAGTCCTCTTGTTTCACGGCACAAGGAAGCCAACCCCTAGCCTTCCAGCTAGTCATCTTATTTTATGGCACAAGGAAGCCAACCTCTAACCTTTTCGGCTAGTCGTCTTGTTTCACGGCATAAGAGAGCCAACCCCTAGCCTTTCCGGCTAGTCCTCTTGTTTCACGGCACAAGAAAGCCAACTCCTAGCCTTATCGGCTAGTCCTCTTGTTTACGGCACAAGGAAGCCTTACAACAAACACAAGAATATCAAGGTTTAAGTACAAGAAGCTCCTAAAATGAGTAAATAAAATAATGAAAGATCACTTTATAAATTTGGAGCTTTTGGCTTCTTCTTTGGGATAAAGCTTTGAGGAATGAATGAAGTCTTCTTGTGGTTGTTGGAGCTTTGAATGATGCCTTCAATAAATTTGAAACTCCTCTTTGTAAGCTCTTGAATGCACCAGATCTCTTCTTAAATGTTATCAACCACTTGAATCAACACTTCAATAACTATTGTAATGATTCTCAAATGAAAGCTCAACACTAACTTCTCACAAGGATTTTCAATAAGATTCTCACACAATTTTTTATACGATTTTCTCCTTTATTTTATCCTCTTTTCCATCCTTGTTTTCTTCTTCTAATCTCAGCTATTTAAAGTATTACAACATCAAAAATATCCGTTAGACTCAATCGGACTAAATGGAAAGTAAAACGGGAAGAAAATATAACCGTTGTAAAATATTTTCCTTAAGCATTGAATGCACTGAATCCATTTGAGGAAGGAAGATCTCTGTCATAATCCAAGAGATCAAAAGTCAGTATAGCTAAAAATAGAAATTAGGAAGAGAGAGAGAGAGCTCGTCCAAAGCTTGCAATGAGTATCAGTAGTTGGCTGGAAGTAATTCCTAGTTAACTACTTCAAATTAGTGACCGGCCAGGAGAAGAATAGCTAGCTGAAAGCTAATTTCAGTTAGCTCTTTTGAAAAACACGGTCAAAAGAGGCTTGAGTCCACAAGCTAGCTGAAAATAAGATTCAGTTAGCTAGAAGCAAATGCCACACGGTTTTGAGGGAAAAATCTGCCATAAAGTAGTTAGCTTCTTAATTAACTCAATTTTGAATTCACATGGCCAAGAAATCTGCCCAAAAAGTAGTTAGCTTCCAAGCTAACTCTCCCTTGAAGTCACACGGCCAGGAAGAGAAATCTGCAAAAACTAGTTAGCTGACAAAACAATTTAGTTAGTTCAGAAAGACAATCAGCTAGCTCCCCAGTTAACAGATTCAAACATGGTTCAGCCAAGCTCATAGCAAGGGAAAAAGTTGCTAGCTAAAAAGGTAAATATGCTAGCTGAAAGAGGGAACAAGCTAGCTCCATAGCTAACTATTTTCATCATGAACCGACCAAGCACAAAGCAATAGAAAAGGTAGCTAGCTAACAAGGAAAACAAGCTAGCTAAAAAAAGGAAAGAAGCTAGCTCCCAAGTTAGCTATTTTCATGCATGGTTAGGCTAGGCATAGAGCATAAGAAAAATAGCTAGCTAACAAGAAAAATAAGCTAGCTAAGAGAAGAAACAAGCTAGCTCCCAAGTTAGCTATTTTCAAGCATGGTTCGGCTAGGCATAGAGCATGAGAAAAATAGCTAGCTAAAAGGAAAACAAGCTAGCTAAGAGAGGAAACAAGCTAGCTCCCAAGTTAGCTATTTTCAAGCATGGTTCGGCTAGGCATAGAGCAAGAGAAAGGTAGCTAACTAACAAAGCAAACAAGCTAGCTAAGAGAGGAAATAAGCTAGCTTCCCAGTTAGCTTATTTGAAAGTTCATACGGCTAAAGAAGAATGGAGGAAAAAACAGCTAGCTTCCAAGTTAGCTATTAGGGAAAAATAGCTAGATGAAAATCAAGACCAGTTAGCTATTTTTTAAGTTTACACGGTTTTGAAATTTATAGAAATGCCACTAACAGCCTTCAATGGGATTTACAGGATTGCCATTGACTGCATTAAGTGGGATTTACAGGATTGCCATTGACTGCATTCAGTGGGATTTACAGGATTACCATTGACTGCATTGAAAAATAATTTTTATATGATAAATCATCAAATATAAATTTAGTCATTTGAGAAATGAATGATCAAACATTGAAGAACCATGATAAAACATTTGTGCTTGATGAAAAACATTTGGAATACAAATCCATTGGCTCATTTGAAAATATTTTTCATGCTATAAGAAACAATACAATAGTTCATGCAAAGGTAGTTTTAGTCATTTATAAAAAAATATTTTGTGATGCCTTTGAAGCAAAAGTCTATTTGAAAAATTTATTTTTCATTTTTAAAAACATTTGGACTTGCAAAAATATAATCACATTACCTTCATTTTACCTTTGTAATACCTTTATTTTGATATGTAGAGTAATCCAATTCGGAGTAATATCATCTTGATGATTCACCTGAAATTTGTTTAACTTAACCACAAGATCATTAGTATCATGCTTAATTGTTTTGTGATCATCAAAATCAATATGAGGTCAATAGGTTCGATGGTGAAAAGCTTGACATGAGGAAGGATCACTTTCTGCATGATTTCCTCTGAGAAGGGGATGCCTTGCTCTGACTTTGACTGAGGTTGTGGAGCTTGCTTAACGGCATCCAGCTCTTGATGCTATTCCTGGTGCATCTTCCAAATTTATCACCTGATCCCCTTGTCTTGGGCAGTAGGGGAGACCGATCGAGGAGAGCATGGTGACGACGTCGAGTCACGGAGGAAGGACATCGGAGAGAGAGAGCAAGCTCGCCGAAATCTAGGCGGGCTCTTCTCTCTAGCCCTATGCTGCGCTGGTCTAGCTCTTTTGGGCACCTGGGGATGGCTTACAACCTCAGACGGGTTGAAAGAAGAGATCGCCGGTGAAGTAGGGGCAACAACTCCATCAGAAAGTTATGGAGCAGGGGCAACCGAATGGAGGACTCTATGAAGCCCTTGTACCAACTGAGCAAGGGCTTGCACTTGATGAACCAATGTAGCGAACTGGTCCTGGGTCACCACAGTCGCTGGTGGTGAGGGAGTCTCGGCCGACGGCGACAGTGGAGGCGCTACATTATTTGTGGGATCAGGCCTCTGGAAGGTGGTCTGATCCTGAGCATCGGAAGTGGCTCTCCTTCGATTAGCCATTGAGGGGTTGTTATTCTGGTTTTTAAACCTTATCTCCTTGATTACAAGTTTATGGCACTTGAGGCCCTTCCTCCAGCGCCAATTTATTGGCGTAGAAATATGTTCTTCGACTCGGGTGTAGCCTGCCTCCAAAATCGGGCGCCAACTCCCGTCTGGGTGGACCTGCAAGACAATCCTCATGCAACGAGCGTTGGGGTTGGCCCTCTGTAGAAGACCTTCCGATGCCCAAGTCAGTGAAAATTCACAACAAGCAGATATGAGGAGAAGGCTCTTGCAGAAGAGTTCCTCTAGAATGGCCTCTCGAGGAGCCGAGGAGCTCTCTTTGAGCTTCAATAGAGTTTTTCAGTGAAGGAGTGAGCGTGCCTGAAAGGATTTCAAGAAAGGTATTTATAGACTGTCTGAATGTTGGCAGTTTGTTCACTTGATTCTTTGAACGTGTCTTGGGAGATGGGGAACCAGAATGATGGGAATCTGATTCGATTCAAGTTTGTTACGAGGCGGCAAAATTCAAATCCTGTTCGTTAAGAGGATCGACGGCAGAAGTTGATTTGAAGCTTTGAGATTCGGTTATCCTGTTATATGGCTATTTATAGGCAACAAGCTGTGCATGGCTCGATTTTCCTTTTGAGATGATGAGAGCTGATGTGGCCGGAGGGTCATATTTGGCTTTTGGCTACTTTGGGCCACCAAGGTATGAGAATGGCTCAGCCTGGCCGAGACGAGGCCGAGGCAAAAGAATGGTTCACCCCCACCAAGATGAGGCCGAGGCATAAGAACGGTTCGTCCCCGCCGAGATGAGGTCGAGGCATAAGAATGGTTTGGCCCTGCCGAGACGAGATGGCTCGGCTCTGTCAGAATGGAGATGTGGCTTGGTTCTGCCGAGATGGAAACATTTTATTTTTTTTCGAGCACAGCATCTGGTAGGCGAAAATCGAAAGTGATCCTAACCTTTTTGATATGTGCATGTATATTAACGCAATAATGATTTTGTCGCTCATTAGAGGAATTTAAGGATAGTTTAAAATTTTATTTTTTTAAAAAAAAATCAGAGGATGTGGATAGTAAACTTTGCAGTGTAAATAGAAGCTCCCTACTCACTAGCTTCCACCCACCAAGAAAAACAACTCACATTCACCGATATTATATCTACTTCGTCTCAACCATAATGGGAAACCATGGAACTGTCTTATTAAAATGGATTAATATGGAAGGAGGATCAGGAGGGCTGCCTTTCTGAGATTGATCTTCAGTCCCTCATGCGGAACTTGGCTTTGCACTACTCTTTTCTCAATCAGCAGGAGACTTTCTGGCGTCAGCGGTCCCGGATTCAGTGGCTTCAGGAGGGTGACCGTAACACCAGATTCTTTCATCAGGCTACTCTGGCTCGACGTGCTGCCAATCGGATCCGGAGTATCTGTGATGAGGAGGGGCATATCCTTGATAATGATGAGGCCATTCAGGAGTAGATTATCCTCTTCTTCTGGTCCTGTTGGTCTAAGTTGTCTGCTGGTGGCTCTCCCCTTATCCCTATTTCTCAGGCTGCCAGGGTTTCTGTTGCTGACAATGGTATGCTTACGAGGGAGGTTTTGGCAGAGGAGATTCGTTCTGCTGTTTGGGCTCTAGGGCCAGATAAGGCCCCAGGTTCGGATGGCTTCCCCCCTTTTTTTTTCCGTCACTATTGGGACATTGTGGGGCAGGATGTTGTTTTGGCTATCCAGTATGTTTTCTCCTCTAGATCTATCCCCCGGGACTGGCAGCGGACGTTTGTTTCCCTTGTCCCTAAGCGATCGGCTGCTTCGCTTCCTCAACATTATCGGCCTATAGCTTATGCACCACTCTATACAAAGTCTGTGCCCGTCTTCTGGTCACTCATTTGTAGGGGATGATTCCCCGTCTGATATCTCCAGAGTAGGGGGCTTTTATCCATGGACGCAGTATCACTGATAATGCCCTTATTGCTCAGGAGTTTATGCATGATCTTCAGCGTGCGACTGGTAGACATAGTCTCATAGCTGTTAAGCTGGATATGGAGAGAGCTTATGATAGGATCAGCTGGATATTTCTTCGGTAGATGCTTGAGAGTTTGGATTTGCTGATCTTTTCATTGACTGGGATATGGCGTGCGTCCAGGAGCCCATTTTTTCTATTATCATCAATGGCAGTCCGACTGTATTTTTCCCCTCAGTCATGGGTCTTTGCCAGGGTTGCCCCTTGTCCCCCTTTTTGTTCATTCTGTGTGCCGATGATTTGTCTCAGGCATTTACTCAGGCTATTGGGGCGTCTTTGTTGCAGCTTTATATGCCAGGGTCCCCCTCTCTCTCACCTTCTCTTTGTAGATGATTGTATCTTGCTCAGCCCTGCTACTATTTAGAATGCAGTTGCCTGCTCCGCTATCCTTCAGTCTTATTGCCAGGCTTCCGGTCAGCGGGTTAACTTGCATAAATCTGTTCTGTGTTTCAGCCCTTCGACTTCTCCCCATCGCCGTACTGCCATCTCTGAGGTGCTTGGGATCTTGGTTTTCTCTGACCAACTGTCCTATCTTGGGATCCCCATTACGGGCCGACGACCTCATCAGAACGACTTCGGGGACCTTGATCGTCGGATTTCTGATCGCTTGGATCGTTGGCAGGTCTCTGGTCTTTCTATGATGGGGTGTCTTACGCTGCTTCGGTCTATCCTTACTTCTCTTCCTCTTTATCTGTTGTCCAACGCCTTGATTCTAGCTATCTACCTTCGTCGGATTGAGCGACGCTTCCGCGATTTCCTCTGGGCATCGATGCAAGGGGGGCATGGTCTTCATCTTCTGTCATGGGATCTTATTTGTATGCCTATTCATGAGGGCGGCCTGGGGATCCAGTCTTTGGCGGTTCGTAGAGAGGCTCTACTCTCTAGGCACACCTCTAGATTCCTAATGGATCCACATTGCTTCTGGAGCTCTATCATGCGTGGTAGATACGGCAGATAGTCTGCCAATCCGGGGTTATGTATCCCCCGAGGCTGTTCTTTCTTCTGGAGAGCGATCTGTCGGACTGCCCCTACTATTATGTCTGATATCCATTGGATGATTGGGGATGGGAGATCTGTTGATATTACTCAGGATACTTGGATAGCTGATCTTCCTCTTTCCCGCTGGCCGACCTTCCTCAGCTCTGATGTTGGTCCCTCAATGCCAGTTTCAGCTTTGATTTGCTAGGATTGTCCTGTCTGGCATGCCCCTTCGATGTCTCGGCTATTTGAACCTGAGCTTGCGCATAGGATCCTTGACATCCCTCTTGCTTCCTCTGCTGTTTCTGATACCAGCTGTGGCATCGTTCCTGCCTTCCTTGTGCCTCTTCTAGAGATCTTGTTGGTCGCTTTCGACCTCGGACATCGGGGCTGGGTGATGTTGCTTGGATCTGGTGTCTGCCCATCCACCCCAGGATTAGGCTCTTTTTATGGAAGATTGCCTGGGACCGTCTTCCTACTTGTTCTCTCTTGGCTGGCCGCGGTCTCCCCATTTTGCCTCTTTATCCGATATGTGGGCTTCAGGTTGAGACGGTAGAGCATGTATTATTCACATGTTCTCGTGCGTCCCGGATTTGGCAGTAGCTTCATTTTACCCTGTGGATGTCGGACGAGGGTCCCACTCGGCTTTCATTTTGCATGTCATTCAGTTGTCGGCCCAGCGTGGTCCCCGCTCTTAGGGTGTCATTTTTGCTTATATGGCTTATCACATTTGGTTGACCCGGAACCAGCTTGTCTTTGCGGAGGAGTCGATCTCGCCTCAGGTGATCTCCCATACTGCTGTCTCCCTCGCTATGGAGTACTTTCGCTCTGTTTCTGGTATTCACTCTGTCAGACCCAGCCACTGGGACTCCCCTGCTGCTTCGGCAGTACATCGTACTACGATCTTTATCTCTTGGGAGCCCCCACACCCGGGTTATGTCAAAGTGAACTTTGATGGTTGTGTATCGGGTCGTCTTGCTGGATCTGGGTTTGTTATTCGGGGGCCAGAGGGAATGCTGCTCGCGGTGGGTGGTCATGGCTCCCTCAACACTTCGGTCCCTATGGCTGAGCTTCAGGCTGCATGGGTTGGTATCACCTATGCAGTTCGTCAGTTGGGCTCTCATCGGTTGATCATTGAGGGAGATTCACTTACGGTTGTCTATTGGATTAGACGGGATGTCGACCTTTGCTCCCCTCACAATCCCTTGATATGTGATATTTGGGCTTTTCTCCAGTCTACCTGTGCGCCACTGACCCGCCATATTTACCGGGAAGCCAACGCTGCAGCAGACTGGGTTGCCTCTGCTGCTGCTCGACACTCTGGTTAGTGTGGTTGGCATGTTGGTGACCCCTGCCCTGTTATCTTGCAACAAATTATGTACTCTAATCTATCAGGTTTGACTCGCGCCAGAGTGATGTGATCACCTGTTTGTAACAAAAAAAAATGGATTATATGCTCCACCACGGTAGGCCAGAGATTCTTATCCTACTAGCTTTTGGCAACCCATCAATCCATCCTCCTTTACTTCATCATCTTGTAGTGTATGATATATTAATTTATTCTACCGATGCTAGTTAGTCATTTAATGATTTTGATATACCTTTCATTACTGGCACTAGGGATGACAATTTTTTTGTTTAACCGTTTATCCAATCGGTACTATTTTTAACGGATCAAAAAATTTCAATTTAAACAACTTAATAGGTAAATAACGGTTACTAGCTAAATGGGTAAACAATTGGGATGGTATCTTTTGTCCCATCCCTCGTTTATCCATCCTCGTTAGCTTTAACATAATATATTTAAATTATATATATTAATATATTAATATATTAAAATTTTTAAATAAATAAAATATATATACTAAAAATATAGTAAAATCCGTTTGAATCTCTTTGTTCCCTTTTTTTTCATAGAGCCACTGAACATCAAAGCCAAAACTTTTTATTAGTATTTTTTAAAATTTAACAAAATAATTTTATTTTTTTATGTAAATAATCAAATAGGTATCAAATTAGTACCCATTTATCCGGCCGGGTATCTTCGTCCCTATTCTGTTAACTATAACGGTTTAATGGAATGAAAAACGAAAAGGTTTTCGCTAACGAAAATGGAGACCGATAGAGACCGCATCGAGCCGTTGTCATTCCTAACTGGCATAAAGTTGCACCTTCGTACCAACATCTAATGCCTCATTTCATGGCAGACCAATACATTAGACATAAGAAATTAAACAAATATAGGATGTATTGTTGCACCAACTTGAGGCATTTGTACAGACAGCTGAACGCAACCAAACTTCTAGCAGGCAACGATCGCTATATGGGTTCTGTGAAAACCCTATGGTTGGTAGGTTGACCTGAGCCAATGTCTTCTCTTATAAACTGATAAAGAAGTCATTAGTCTCCAGTAACATGCACCCGTCAGAGAATCTTGACATTTCGTTACCCTGCTCACTAGCCTGTAGATAGAGTATGATTAACAAACACATGATAACTAGTTAGAATTGAATTGTAGCTGAGTTTGAGGGCCATTACTTCTAAAAGCTTTATAGGCCTACTCATACAGGTGGTCTTCAATTTCTACCGGCTCCCAGTCATCTGTGAGTGACTCTAGATGTTGCTGTTCTACTTCGATCAACTCTAGCTGAGAAGAGGAGAAAAAGCAATTAGGATTGCTACTTAAAAAAATAAATTGTGGTCAAATTTATAGCTATGAAGCATATATGGTGTACTGACACACACACACACACACACACACACACACATACACATACATAGATATATATATATATACATATACATACATATACATATACATATACATACATATACATATACATATACATATACATATACATATACACATATATATATATATATACATATACATATACATATATATATATATATATATATATATATACATATATATACATATATATATATATATAGAGACTTGACTGCATTCAAATATAGCCAAGTCTAAATCCAGTCACCTTTTTGACCCTAGGATCTACACAGTTCATGAATCTTAAAGATAAATATAAAAAATAAAAAAAGTGGCATGGCTCCAAAATCTATATGAATCTAAGGGTGTGAAAGGTGACCGAATTCTGAATTTGGCTATATTCGAATATAGCTAAATTTATCTCTCCCTTCCTCTATATATAGAGAGAGAAAGAGAGAATATGTAGGTATGTATTTATAAACAAGTACATGCATACAAGAATAAACACAAACAGATGTATATGCATGTAAAAAAATCATAAGTTATGGTAGACTACCAAAATAACATAATCCATAACTTATAATATGATAGGATTAACTTTTACAATCTTACTATATAGTCATTAACCTACAGATCATAATTCATATTTTGCATTTTAAATTAATATAATAGACAACAAAATTGACTGTTCCTCTCATTTTTGGAGGTATCATGAAATTATCTAAAGTGTACCTGGAAAGTTTTTTGAATTTCAAAAATAAAATACCGGTTGCAAGTATCAGATATATATTAGCAAAGTATCCAATATTGTTATCCAAAATGGATACGATAAGAACACATGTGATTAGAAGTATATGTGCCTCCTGGATTTGACAGATTTTAACTCTTAGGTTCATGTTCCTTTGCCTTTGCTTATCAATGGTCATGAAAATTTTAATTGAAAAGTTTTTTGATGAAATCTTTGGTTGCCTGAAAAGGAATTGTAACAAGAGAGGAAGAAGACAGACCATAAAATCTAAAACGACAACTACATTGATATTTTCCATTCCATGTTATAAGGAAATTTTTAAGTTTTCGCAAGACATTCAAACACTTCAAAGGAAACCAAACTTGGTTTCCTATATGTCAGTCTGCAAAACAGGCCCCGTGTGGTTTTGCAAGCAAACAAGTGCCTAATTACTGTTACCACAGTTAAATAATCAATCAAGTAACAACATCTTTTTGACCACAAAATGTTGACACCCAGAAGTCACAGGCTGTTGCTTGCATAATATATGATTTTGTATCTGTGCCACAAGTTATTACCTTAGCTTTCCTGTAACTTTCAAGCATTCGGCGGTATTGTTGCTGTGCTTCCGGGGAGTCCACCATTGATATAACCCTTGAGACAGCTTCATCAAGAGTGGCATCCACTTTTTGCTTACGGAAAACCTTGAGTATGTCCTTTTCTTCCTCTTCATCTGGTTTAGCCTGAAACCCTCGTAATCCAACTCCTCTCCTATTCCACCGCAATACTATCTTTTCAAGGATGCCAACAGTCCAAAGGAACTCATACTTTTTTTTGGCCTGATGAGCTCTGACACAAGCCTGTCAAAATAGTTATAAGGAATAAGAAAAAAGAAGAAAGTGAAAAATATATTTATTCTCTTCAAAATTAAACATCTACAAGAGAGTTAAGGGCTTGTCATGGTAGGGTCCATCCTTATAGTAAGCAAAAAGTCCATGTCATTACAAACTACACAAGTTGAATAATGTTTCAGATCTTGTTTGTAGAAATTAAGTCACAAGACACTCCAGATATCAGCTGTTGCACCTCATAATAAACCTTGCGTGAATGTCATATACTATCATTTGCTAATTGGATGGATATGATATGTGTTTATTATCCAAGAATGTTCATGAGCAGTTTTAGTTTTCAGGAGGGATGATAAATTGCTGTAGTAATATAGTTGTCAAAAAAAATGTCCAGAGTTCCTGGTGGGACTAGCAAGTATTTCTCAATGATCTAGTACTTGAGCTAATGGGAGTGTTTTTCTGGTGGTAGAGACATCTCAGCATGTGCCATGCCAGAACATTTTAATTTTAGAGTGATTATATTTTTCAAAAATTTTTCAACCTATTCATATTTAGTGCAATGTATGAAGAAAAAAGGTGGATTAAATATAACATGAATCATTTAGTCATAAACATTTTCGGGCTTTTTTGAGAGTAGCTGTTAGCCCTGGCTGTTGGTTAACAGCTCTCACATAGCCGACGACAAAGAGCTGCCCAGCAGCCAGATCCAAACAGATACTCAATCTTTTCACCTTTTCACATATGCATCAATTAAATTTTCATGCAGGTATGTTTTACAATTAAAAAAATGAAATTGCAGTTTGATGATCACTGTATCATCACCTATATCATGATATGTACACAAATAGGAATGCAATCAATTAAATTTCCATGCAAGCATCTATTACAATTATAAAACAAAAAAAACATGGCAATTTGATTACCTGTAACTTTATAATGCGTCTACGTAAGGCTACAAATTCATTACGTTTCTTCCAACAACGATAGTTCTTTTGAATTGATAGAGCTGCTTTATGAAACTTTGGATCGTGAAAGCCACGAGAGGCCAGAGAAAATCCATGTATATCTTCCAGAGACAAACAACATTGGTTTTGATCAGCATTTTGATGTTTTTTCCTGAAAGAATAAGAGCGGAAGGCTGCCTGTATTCGTGCCGCAGCTTGAGTTGCATTTCTGACAGCTGCTAAGGAATCTCTGAGTGGAAGCTGATCCTCTGTACCACCTTCTAAGTGGGCACTTCTCTGTGACATGCTCTCAACACCTCCATCTGCCTCCACAGAACCAGAGCCTTTGGAAATCTCACTTCTTCCCGTTACAAGAGAAAATAAATGGTTGGTTAGTGCAGCTTCTGAAAGATATCCAGCAAGGCCTTTGTGGCCATTGGCAGCAGCCAGAGAACCTGGTGTTTTGCCTGCTGGATCTTGTGGCTTGGGATCCGTCAAAGCTCCAGCTGAAGCACCTGCAGCAAGAAGTGCAGCAACCATTTTCTCCCTGTGACAATGGATGTTTCAAAGAGTCAGGAGAATTTTTGCAGCACAGACTGAGAAATCAAATTCTACACTCATTTAATATAACTTTGCTATAAGCCAGAGCTCCACCTTTGCATATATAACTTTTAGCTTTCCACAATAACAGAACGCAAAACTTGTGAAATTTCAGTTACCTTCCAAAACTTGCAGCCCAATGAAGTGCAGTCCATCCATTTGTATCACGGAAATTTATGCCAATGCCAGAATTAAGAATTGGGTTTAAGGCCCACTCATATCCCAAGCCAGAAATCATGTGTATCATGCATTGCTCTTGGTTAGACAACGCACAAGTTTGGTCAGCATTTCCCAAACTTTTAGATGATAACCACTGCAGCAACTTATCTTTTAATAGTTCCTGCACAGTTGAATCCATTGTACTTGTTGAAGTCTCTCTACCAGCTAGGAGAGCTTCAAGGATTCCCCCTAACCGATCTTGATTTCTTTTTAATTTTCTGGAAGGATTGGTATATGATTCAACGTCACCTTCTTCAGGAATAGATGCACTATCATGTCCATATAAAAGTATCCGTACAAAATTAACCAGCAACAACAGTTCCTCAGTGCTCTTGATTGCATTTGTTTGCTGTTGTAAAGTGCTACTAAAACTTGAGGTGCCTGGGTTTGCACGAAATTCAAATTCTCGTACATCACTGCAGGGTTCCCCATTGCCAGATGTAATGCACAGTTTGACTTTTCCAGTATCATGTTCTGGAGCCAGACAACGGAAGACACCTTCCTGAACAATTTCTAGAGGAACTTCAGTGTCCCCAAATAATATGGCCCAAGAGTGCCCTGAAGGATTGCAAAGGTCTCCAGCAATGATAACCTGCACTATGCACTTTCGTGTTTAGTTTTAAGGCTTCTTGACATATGTTTTTATAGGATTAAATAAAGAAAAAAAGATAGTGTTGCTAAAGATGCATAGGAAATTTTATAATATGGATGTAAAGAAAGAAACTTGAATGTTATTACAGTTCCTTTATTTAATAATCATTATCATAACCATCAAGCCTTTCCCAACTATTTGTGTCAACTTCAACAATTCCTATACACAAGCATTCCTATTTTTTGCTTCCTTTAATGTTATCTCAAGCTTTTCGACATGAATAAAACTGGTTGCTTCCATCTATATCACCAATAGGTCTTCCCCTACTTCAAAAAATGATCAAAGTCAACATTGTTATAGGAGCCCATAAGATCTTCATTGCACAAACCTATACCATCTCAATCAACTCTCCATCATTTTCTTAACTCATCAACTCCTATAACTCCTTAATGTAACCATTTCTCACTCTAATATTCCAAAATTTACTACAAACTCATCTCAACATTAACACTTCTTCAGCATTCAACTTGTGTATTTCTAGATCCACTATTTTCTTAACATTCCAAACCATACAGGATTGTGGACCATTTACAATTATTTTTCTCTCAGTGACACAGGTACATGCTGATCACATGAGACATGGGAAGTACCTCTCCACTCAATCCAATTGGCCGTAATTCTAAAACTTGTCTTCATCTTTTCTCCATTCTATTGCACAATATATCTAAATTACAAAATTTATCACTATGGTACCGCATGTCCATCAATCTGGACCAGGGCCATATTTTCATTTTCATCACTAAACTTGCATTTGGCATACTCTATTTTTTTTCTTTTGATATTTAAGCCCTAATCCTTTAACACTTTCTTCCATTAATCCAATTTAAAACTTATTCTTGTACTTCTCTTGTCAACCACCATATCATCTGAAAAACTGTTTTTTTTCCCTGATAATAAAGAATAAACCTAGTAAATCTCATAGAACTTTCCAACACGTGGTTGTTGATTGCAAAAACTGCAACAAGAAGACTCCCAAAGTCAAAATTTCTGAAAATAACAAAAGGTACTGAAATTGATGGAGATTCCTTAGATTTTAGTTCAGAATTCAGAATATAGTCAGACCTGAGGGAGGTGGCTTTGAAGCTAATTAGCACCGTATAATCCTTATTAGTTATGGACCCTCTTAATTGTGATATTTTTCTGTTTTTGCCCTTAAGTGGGAGTCACCCTAAGGCCTTTACAAAACAAATAAAAGACCCAAGGTTTAGCGTTCAGGATTATTCTCATTCTTACATTTCTTTCTTAGTTTCTTTTCTTTTCTTTTCTACTTCTTCCTCAATTTTTTAACTCAACACTGTCCCTTACAGGCTGCTTCATTAACAGAACTCTGCAGAACAACAAGCTCATGGTGGGATCCATCCGTTTGTTCTTGTGTTGTTTGAGACCTATGGTTACAACATAGTTATCTAATAGCATATGAAATTAATCCAACACAGTGCCTAACATCCTCTGTTCAGTTACTGTTTACATTTCTTTGGTTCCTCATGTGATGATGTTTGATGAAGTCTGATCTAGAATAAATTTTGTTACCACCAATTCCTTTTGTGCCTGACACATAAGTTCATTCCAGTCCACAGAAGAATATGATTAAGGTTTTAAGTTCCCATATCAAATCCCGTATTGTTTTTCATTGGAACAATAGGTATTAGTGTAGTATTGGTACCAGTAAAAAACACTGAAACTGAAAATATTAGCAAAGAATGAAGCATTTTAGTACAAACCCATGAGGTCAGTATGGTACCAACAGGTTCGCAATGATACAATTACAAACAAATATGGCCAGAACCAACCAACATGGGCAGTGCATATTTGTACAATTCATCTCTTGATTTTCCTACCAAGGCTGTTGCAGAAGAGTGTGAGAACTTATCAAAATGATGTCCACCATATTGAGTCCTTGTGTATGTTATTTTGAAGGGAAAAAGGCATTCCTTCATGACTTGGATGATCCCACCATCCTCTTATGAAAATGATGACTCAACTTGTTGATCATCTCTTGAGAATATGAAATTCATGACCCCCACCATTGACAATCAAGTTAAGCACCTTCATTCCAAATCTAATTGGTTTAAGTAAGAAGTGAGCTATTTTGATGTACAAACAATCATGATATCATCTTATGTGAAAAAATTTTCAATAACTCTTCATTACACCTATATACAAAAAAAAAAAAGGCACCCTCTGTAAAACTAAAAAAGTTGGTGCTATATTTTCTTATTATGTTTGCAGTAACTAGGGCTGGCAGTATTGGAAACTGGTGCCATTTTAGTTGGCTTTCGGTATGATGCCGCATAAGGGCAACCCTTGGTATGGGGTACGGTACGAGTGCGGGTGCATACCATACTGAACAGGTTGGCACCACCATCTCCAGAGTAGTTTTTCAAACCGGTGCCTTTTGGCACCAGTTTTAAAACAAAAGGGTGGGAACAAAAGAATTTATCAAATGGCGTTTTCTACTTCCACGTTATAATCTCCCGACTCGGCCTCGTCAGCGGGGCTAGAGTAGAAATCGCCACTTGGAGTGGCGATTGCAATATATATTGAAATCGCCACTTCAAGTGGCGATTTCATTTGAGTTGAAATCGCTACTTGAAGTGGCGATTTCTATCCCAAAATCGTCACTCCAAGTGACGACTTTCTCGAGGGGGGAGGGTTATACACTACGGATAACGCTACAGATCCCTCCCTTCGCATAATCTTCTAGCAAATCAAAAGAGGGGTTAGGTGGTGGTTAATGATTCAGTATCAATCAGAATTATCTTGTTATATATATTATCTTGTTATATCTATTATCTTGTTAATTAGAATTATCTTGTTATATCTATTATCTATAACAACATAATAGATATAACAATCAGAATTATCTTGTTATATCTATTATCTTGATAATAGATATAACAAGATAATAGATAATAGAGGGTTAGGATCGCTGGAAGGCTCCGAGCATTTAAGAAGGGATCGCGTTCGAATCATCCGAGAATTGAGAAAATCTGTAGAAATGGCCCAACTGAACTGAAATCGCCACTTCAGAAGTGGCGATTTCAATCCTGAAATCGCCACTTCAAGTGGCAATTTCACTTGGACTTAAAATCACCACTTCAAGTGGCGATTTCTACTCGTCCCGTCAGCAACCCTGGTGACGGGGATGATGATATGAAAGTGAAAAATGCCATTTGAAATGGCGTTTTTCACTTTAACACCATTTCGCCAATATATTTCGTTCCCATCCCGTTATTTTAAAACCGGTGCCAAAAGGCACCGGTTTAAAAAACTACTCACCATCTCTACCATCGCAAGAAAAACAGAAAAGAAACAGAAAGAAAGAGATGGAGGCAAGGGCCGCTGCCATCAGAAAAAAAAAAAAGACAGACGGAGTGTACCGATAAAGTTAGAAAAAGAAGAGAGAGAAGAGGGAGAGTGGAGAGAGCGGCTGATACCGCCACCTCCACCATCGCCAAAAAAAAAGAGAACAAAAGAAAGAGAGGGCCGCTACCATTGAAAGAGAGAGAGGAGCATACCTTTCAAGCTGGAGCAGAGCGGAAGAGTGGGGAGAGATGTACCTTTAACAACAATGCGATGGCGATTGGCTTTTACGATAGACGATGGTGAGAGCGACGAGTGAGGGTTACAGTTTTGTAGGAGGCATCGAAAGATTCGTGGAGAGCCAAAGACTTTTAATTGTAGATCATTTTTCCCAAACCTAATGTGATTAAACCCAATAGCACAACTTGATAACGTGATTAAGAGCCGAACTGTTTTTAATGGATGAACCGACCCAGTTTCCAGTCAACACGGTTTAGTTTGCCAAAAACCAACCAGTTTGGAACAGTTTAGCAATCCTTGGCAATAACTTTGCCAAATCTAATACTCACTCCCCTTTGAAATTCTACAATTTTTCATGCATCATTGTGTATAATTTTACAAATTGTCATGCATAGCTGAGCACTGGAAGAGACAATAAAAAGTTGATGGAAAAGAAAAGAACATAAAAAAATTCTATAACATTTATGGGGTGTACCTTTGTTCTTTCAAAGAAAATGCCCATTCTGGAGAGATTTCACGTATGCTAAACCATGGTTTTTGTGCTACTGGCAAACCACAATCCGTTCCAATAGGAGTTTCATGTTTACTCTGGTCTGAACTTATCCCTGAGAAGGCAGAAGAGGAATATACACTATTTTCAGCCAAGACCACTGTATCCAGCTCATGAATCTTATTATCCTTTTCAAGAGTCAGCAATACAAAGTTAGCTCTAAAAGAATTTTGTTCAGGAGTAGAATTTAGCAGGCAATAAAATCCATGGGACCATCCTGAACTCCCTGCAGCCCAAGTTAAACTCATGCATCCTTAATGTCTAGATATTAAGAATTACTTCGAGGTAAATAATCATGAAAACAAATGAGATGCCATATATTATCTATATGGTAGTTCAGAGAAGTTTAGTGGTAGTAATAAATTGTATGGTTATCAAAGACAGTTGAAGGGGAAATTAGCTCATGGAATTTAGTAGTATCATTGCTTGCTTTGATATTAGTGGTCCCTTTTTCTGGTGGTTTTTTTCTTATTGAGTTTATCCTGATAAGTAAAATGCTATTGTGTTTACT
Source organism: Calamus simplicifolius (assembly GCA_900491605.1). Lineage (NCBI taxonomy): Eukaryota > Viridiplantae > Streptophyta > Magnoliopsida > Arecales > Arecaceae > Calamus > Calamus simplicifolius. Next base: position 584,983 of record UESW01004635.1, on the reverse strand, counting down.
AAATTATCAAGTAACTTATAGCAGTCAAGCTATTCCTTGGATATTGAAACCTGAATCAACAAACTCGAGATAATGCACCTATAGTGACAGAAGTACAAAACCACTCTTGCTAAGTTATTGTAATCAAGCTTGTTAAGCATTAAAGGTAGTCAGAAAAATTTGGTGAAATCTAATCTTGCCAAATAAAAGTTATGACAACAACAACAACCAAACCTCAATCTCAAACTAGTTAGGACCAGATATATGAATTATTTTTCTCCATTCTACTTGATTTGAGTCATATTTTCAGTAAGGTGCAACAATTTTAAAACTTTCTTTATCACTTCCTCCCATCTAATTTCAGTTTTGACCCATTTTAATTACAAGGAATAATGACGTACCTGGACTCTTCGGCATTTGGAGGGTGCTAGATCCAACTTGCAGTCCAGCCTCTTCAACATAAATATTGGCCACATCATCCAATTGATCAAATAGACTATCAAGTATTTCCTGTGAGAAGTCACTTGTTTCATAGTTCAGAAATCCCAAATCTTCTGATTTCTCATTCTGATTATGGTCAGGAAGCAATTTCTCCTTGGAATAGATGTAACCTCCACCACCACCACCATCATCATCACTATCCAAACTTAACTGTTCTTCAAGCTTCCGTAGTGCTTCATTGACCACTGGCTGCAATGACTGATTCCTAGTCTCTGGTATGTCCATTTTATTCAAGTGAGGCCTCTCATTTTTTCCTGCAACAAACTCAGAACTAACTTCTTCCACTGATCCCAACCTGCATGAGTTCTTGCATTTTTCATTTAATTCATTAATTTCTGAAGGGAAGCGTCGTACTTGAGCATCAGTAATGCTGCTGCTCTGATTGATAGTTGAAGGAGATTCAGTTGACCAGCTGAATATTGGTTGAGGTGCATATCTTCCCTAGATGGAACAGAGAACAAGTAAAGTGAAAACAATATGTAATTAACATGCGTTCAATATGTAAGACATTAAACCAATCCGCCACTTGCATGACAACGGAAGAAAAAAAGTGCAAGCATATAGAGATTAGAGATTATGGTTAGACTGAAGGATTGCAATTTAGATAGACATGGCCATTATTCTCATGATATTACTTGACATCAAATATGAGATAGTAATTAGGTTTATTTTGCTTAAGTCAAGGTGCATAATTACCTCATCATGTTATAAGGCATGTTGTTACTCCAAAGACTTCCAAATTATTAATTTCAGAGCAACCCATTATTTAAATTTGCCATTACTAACCAAAATTTTCCCTCCCTTCTCTTTAATCTTGACTCTTGTAATCAAAGGGTATCTCCTTTCAAACAAATAAGGAGTCTTATATTTAAACCATGGTTTGCCTAACCATACAAAACCGGTCGGTTCGGTCCAAATTAAATCGAACCAAACCGACCAGAATTTAGCATGGTTAATGCATTTAGTTCAGTACCCTAACTGAACCAAGCAACCTGGGTGGAATTCTGCCCGGTTCCTAACAAAACAGGCTCGAAACGATCAATTTGAGCTGGTTTGTTAAAATTTTGGAGAACCCATGAGCTCCCCATTTCTTAGTGACTTTTTGGTGGAGGATGGCTAGCTTTTTGGTGGGGAATGGCTTATGCGAGGGAATCAATTCCCTTGCATAAGCCTAGTAAGTTGGGTTGAGAACTTCTTCTGAAGCTGTCAACTTTAACAATATTCACTGTAGCTATCCTATTCATCATCAGATTGAAGCAAAAACAAAGTGATCTAAACCTAAAATCAAGTATGTCTCCTCCCACTCTCTTTCCTTTTAAAAAAAAAGTAAATTTAAAACTTAAAAAAAGGGAAAAAGAGGGGAGTTCAGTACACTCAGATTAAGAGACACAAGACTCAAGTAACAACAGTTCGAATGACAATAGGCCATCAGGTGGTCAGGAAACCGTACAGGAGAAACAGTTCCAAGCTATTCCATTCACTAGCGAATTTCAATTCACTCATACCACTTAGAATATGAACCACAAGATACTATCTGATAGAGTTCATCAAGAGCACTATTACTTATAAGAGACAAGACCCACGAGATCGTCCGGGACATGAAATTGCTGATATAAACGATCTAGAATGTGTAGTATCTTTGAATATATCTGGATCAGATTCTCTGTCAGTTAGCTATGACCCACATCTTTATGGATATGGATATCCCTTATCAGATGCATCATCTTATGGATATTCTATATCGAAGGCTTCGAGCAGTTACTATGTTTTACTACCACAGCCTAGCAATAATTACAAGTTGAATTTCACCAACACAATTTTTAGATGGTTGGATCAATATCCTATCACATACTAAGAGGAGCATGACGAGGAATGGAGGAGATCGGGATATGGTGATCCACTGGAGTGGAGCCGTGATGCTCATGAGAGCTCGATTTCTTTGTCAGGCCCAAACTACAAGCAGGATCCCAATGTTTACGAGTAGTATAAACACTATCAAATATTAAATATCGGTACATATTATTTATTATGCATTCATTGTATATAACATTTATATTTGAAATTCTTATTTCTGTATACTTTGAAAACATATCATTCTTGACTTCTTATATTATATTTATCATTAACACAATAAAATACTTGGAAATAAGAATGAAAAGCATTGTAAATTGAAATTGAAAAAAACAGCAAAATTGAGTACATTGCATGCATGAAAAAAGGGAAAAAAAATTGACAAACAAAAAGAAGGCCTGAACCACCCGGAACTGGTTCAGCATCCAACTGCAGTTCGGTACTGAACCGCGCTTCGGCGGATCTTGATCTAAACTCTTGTTTTCTCCCCTATTTGATTTTAGAGATAGAATTGTTTTCCCATTAACATAGATTGAGGCAAATGATACTGAAATCTAGAAGAGCCTAGAAAATCCGAAACATCCACAAGGTAGTTTTCCCCTAGCAGACCACAGCTATGCCATTACCTTAGCCTGTGAAAGGTGCTGCCACTTTGACATCAAGCAGCATCCCCCAAGAAACGAGGCTACCGCTCTTTTTACATTGTTTGTGGCCATGCTGATGATTTGAAGCCATTATGTGGCCCTGAGTGTTTGGCTGTCAGTCAAGTTTCAAACTGTAGAGTAAGCACTTGACAAGACTCTTCATATTGTGAACTTTTCTCCACGTATTTGTCTATAGCCCCTAAAAGCTTCTGGTTCCCTCACAAGTCAATAACTTTTGTCAGATAAGATGCAGAAGAGTCATATCTTCCTAACAATCTTTTTTTGATGTATTGAACAGACATAAATGGTTCAGCACTTGTAAGGAGAACCTAAATTGCACTTCAACAAGATCAGCATTCATCATCCGTTCCTCTTTACCCCATTTAAAACAAAAATTTACGATAGCAATGTGCATTAAGGCAACAGCCATGTTTAATGGTTGATCTAGGAGGTCTAGATTCATGCATTTTTACATCCTAAAATAAATTCAGGCAATATATACTTAGTCAAAAGAAAGAAACAGCATCATAAATTAAACCAAGCAAATAGGTGAGCATGCATGCATGACAGATAAGTATTATGTATGCGTGCATGCAGCGAGATATAGGCATAGACATATGGATGTATGGATATATTTATGTCTACTTGTGTGTAGTTAGCATAATCCTAAAAAGATGGATGATCATTTGAAGATTGCAAAGCATAAAGAAATATTGTTCAGCATTAGGGGTGGCAACGGCCCGAGGCAACCTCTACCGGTCCCCGTCCCCGTTAGCGAAAACCTCCCCGTTCCCCACCCCGTTAAGCCGTTATAGTTAACGGAGCGAGGACAGAGATACCCGGCCAGGTAAACGGATACCCACTGAGTACCTGTTAGGCCGTTTATATAAAAAAATAAAATTATTTCATTAATTTTTTTAAAAAATACTAATAAAAAGTTTTGGTTTTGATGTTCAGTGGTTGCATGAAAGAAGAGAGCAAGGAAATTCAAACATGTTTTACTAGATTTTTTAGTATATATATTTTAAATTTTTAATATTTAATATATTAATATATATATATATAATTTAAATATATTATATTAAAGCTAACGGAGATGGTGCAAAGGATACCATCCCCAACCGTTTACTCGTTTAGCCATTAATGGCCATTTACCCATTAAGCCGTTTAAACCGAGGATTCCCTGATCCGCGTTAGAAATGGTACCGGCCGGGTAAACGGCCAAACGAAAAAAAATTGCCATCACTATTCAGCATATAGACAGACATGTGTGTAAACACTGGTGCTGTAGGATACTTTTTATGTGTCTGATATAGAATAAATTTTGATTTTCTTTTTTATTGCTTTCTCTAAAATTTGGGTTGGTTGTGCTCAGGAAACCATAATAAAACTCTCATAAATTACAGTCCTTTCTTGTCTCAAATTTCTTCACACTTATTGAGCACTCTTTCATCTTCTCCCTTCCCCTTGTGGGGTAAAATAATGGATTGAATAAATGAAAAGAAAAGGTATATACAGAATTTGCCCGTATTTGAAATAAATCAGCAACAAACCTCTACCACTTCTCTATAATGGACAAAAACAATGTGCTCATAAGCCCTGCACAGAAGAAAACTTTAATTAGGCACACACGAAATACTTATTGATTGCAATGTTGGTATGTAACAGTGATACTCATCTCAATCCTCTAATGACAAAAGTGTTCTATAAAAGTATTAAGATATGAAAGATTAGTCACCACAATAGTAGATTCCTTTTGAAATTATATAGCAAGTGAGCTTTAGCACAATGGTAAGGTTGTTTCAATGGGACCTAAAGGTCATACGTTCAAAACTTGAAATTAGCCTCTTTGTGTATCGAAGTAAGGTTGCATACATGTAACCCTCCCCAGACCCCATAATGGTAAAAGCCTTGTGCATGGAGCTATTTTTCATTGATCAATAGACAGCTTTAGCACACATGACTTGTCATTAGTATAACAGAATGCTAAGCTAAATAGTTATTTTTGAAGTTTACTTGGAAATAAGCAATCATAATATTTGATTGTATCAAAAGCTTGGGAATTTTTGTATAATAATATCACTAATTTTTTATACGATATAAAATAGATCTATCCAAATATCATTAACAAAGTTGACATTTGATGCAATCACATAAACATCATGGCATTTGGAGGCATCATGACTTGACTCGAATCTCTAAAATAAAATAACATAACATAAGAACTTTTAAAAGCAAGGCTCTAAGCCCTTTACTTTCATTAATTTTTCATGATTCACAAATTGTGACACATATCATGGGTGCAAAATAGAATCTATTTTCTTTTCTTTCAATCTCTTTATTGGAATTTTTGTAGCAGAAAGTAGAGTATGTATTATTTACTTTCACTTCCTTTATTTCCTCCTTTTGGGGTTAAATAGGTAGAAAGTAGAGTCTATTCTTTTTTGCTTCCACTCCCTTTATTATCCTCACCAAAAATATAGTATATGCCCTCTATTTGTTCTAGCAAATTTATTTGAGTCAAATTGTTCTTGTAGATTAAAAAGGAGAAGTTAAAAGTATAGCCCAAATCACATTGGATTCCTCTCCTAATTAAAAGTGGATACAAATAATAAAAATAATACAAATGTTTTAAAATTTTTTAAATTTAGCTAGAAGTTGATCTTAAATCCTTCAACAATGTTTCATCGCATTGCAAAATTCTCTCTTAATTAGAACTTATGGCTTCTGAAATTTTGATGCTCAACTGAGTCCTAAATATAGTAGATTTTTCTCTCAAAACTCATTTAGACCTAGTCGAAGTGGTTGGATTGGTCCATGATGGGTCAGATGGTCCTTCTAGATCACAGCAAAAGGAAAAAAGAAGGGCCTTTGTAAATTGACAATGAATATGCAAACAACTTCTCTAATAAGGAAGCAAAAAAAGAAGGCAAACAGACTAGATATAAGCTAGCAAAAAATAGTCTTAAAGTTTAGTATTTCATCACTAAACTTAGTCCCAAACTGGCTCGAAAAAACAGAAGTCAGTTTAGATTGGTTTTGCATCAAGTTGGACCATGTTTTACTCCCTAATGATGAAACCCTAGGTGGTCTACTCCTTCCTTTCTTTATTAAAACAAAAAAGGCACGAGCGCATGTCTTTTAAGTCAAATTGTATGGCCAAAATGGGCAAGTACCCTTCCATGGTTTCACATTGTGTGCATGCTACCATTTAACAGTTATCAAAGATCACCTAGACACAACATCTCCCAACATGAATTTGTAAATTTTTCATGAATTTCAAGAGAAAGTCGTCAAGATGATGTTTCAGAACATCCAATGATTAATAAATAAAAAGACAATAAACTCCACTAAGAAAATCAAGATAAGATATCCATTCATTAACCATAATGATAAAAGGAAAAGAAAAAACTATACGGGCTCATGTGCTAAAATAGGAATTTTATATAATCAAATATATATAATAAAATCAAGGGCAAAAGAATGAATACATGAACAATCAGAAGCAAAATGTGATAAAAAAAGGCATGATAACTCTTTAGAAGTTACTTGGAATGTATAATCTTACGGATCCAGCATCCAATAACTGCGCCTCTGAAAACATGGATTTTGCTCCCCACGAGCATAATAGCAAGCTAAGACTTCAGCATTCCCAACCTAGCCATGTTAACCATAAACAATGATAGTTTAATCTAATATCAGAAAACGTGACTTTTCCTAATTAACTAAAATATGTGCATGGAAGACCCAGAATTCAATATTCATTGATATTTAGGAGGCATGATACAGTCAAGTAATGGAGAACTTAGTAACAAATATACCAGTAGCTGTCAAAAAAAGAAGAAATAATTGAAATATAAAATAGAAAATAAGAAGATTTATTACATCTATTAGTCCGTGTGCATGCAGAGCTGAGTCATTTCTGTCTAACAATCAGAGTCCAGGTTTGAAATCTCAAGGTACAGGACATAATACCAGTCATGTACTGTTCCATGTGTTGAATAATAAACCTTATATCTACAAGGTTAACCAGCACAAATGACACGTCATACTTGATATGGATCAATACAGGTGGAAATGGTTGTGATACACGTTGTTACAGCAGATGGAATAGTGTGAAATACATGGTGGCACACTTGGCATTTCAAGCTGGAAGTTACCAGGGTGTGGTACCAGGCCCAAAATATGTTGGACAAGAATTTCAAAGCCCAAGGCTACGCAAATTGTGTGAAACCTAATCTAGCTTCCAAATACTTGCTTTCAAACATGAAAGTTTCAAAATTGTGAACTAGATGTCAATGCAAATTCAGAAACTAGCGTAACCTAAGCACTTGCATATTCATATTGTATGTCCTTGTTTACTTTGGTGGAAAGCATATTTAAACATGCCAACCAACTGGTCCAAATCTTCATTTTTATGGGCAGAACAAGACCATGCTCAGGGATCTTATGATTAGATCAGTGGAACAAATTGTCAGGATTTTTCTTTTTTCTCTCACTTGAGCAGAATATCATTCTCATTTTACTTGGGACAGAATATTTTTGAAGCTGTTTGTCAAAAAATTTTGTGCCAGCTCCAAAAAAAAAATTGTGCCAATTTCAAGAGCAAGTATGATTATCAAGATGATGGGTTGGATCGTTGACTTCATGCCAAGAGATTGCTTTTGCCAGGTTAGTCCTTGATAAGGTTAATCAGTTTAGCTGAAACAGTACCACGAGGAGCTCCACTAATTATGATTGGTAAGTAGAGAAACTGCATGCAGTGATTCATTTTTTTTTAATAAAAAGGGAGGTAAAGCCACCTAGAATCATTGAGTTAATGATAAAGAAGAAATTACATGTGATGACTTATATAAGCTCACAACTTAGCTCATAAGAACTAGCACTTCTTTGTGGAACTCAACAGGAAACACAAACCATCTTTTATGAGAGGAGTCAGAGAAAAAGAAAACATTTTGCACAAAGTCGGGAAGAAACAGAAAAGAGCTGGACAAAAGGGTAGCTTCTTTCAAAAAGGCTAAAATTACAAGCATAGGTTGACATTACGAACACAAGTGAGTCAATTAAACAAACCTTAAGACGCTCATGTGCTTCTGCAATGGTCCTTCTATTGTTCTTTTTCCGCCACAAATATCCATCATTACGGAAATTGCGAAGTACCCTTCGATTGAAAAGGAAAAAAGAACCACCTATTCAAAAGTTGCATCAGACATCACAAACATAAGCAGCAGAAGACTTGAATTGAACTCAATTAATAACACTGAATGTCTAATATCCAAGACAAGCATGCATACTAGGTGGCTTATCATGAGGCTTATGAGTGAGTTGGAATCTCTCATGATTTTGTAAGATAAAAAGAATTTCTGTAGGCTTCAACCAACGTGTCTTAGCTTCTTTGCACAGTTTATTTATATCAAAACCTGAAACCACAAAAAGACAAAACAACTCATTCTGGCAATAGATTGATGAACAAGGACAAGTGGACAGCAATTCTATCTTAACAAAAATGATACATCATTTCCGCTGCAGTTAAAATAAAGTTAAATTTGAATTTACAGCGGAAATCTAGATTTGTTGCATATATTTCAAATATTGGGGTGTTCAGAGTGAAGCAGATGAGAAATGAAATGGTTAAATCACTGTCATATGTTTTGACCTTCATACTCCAAAACCCACTAAGATTACATAAACAGATACAAGAACAGCAAAATAAAACGCACCTTTCTGTTACCATACTTGAATAAATAAGAATCATGAAACATACTGGAACAATTTGCACCATTTGAGCCAAAAAGAGAACAGAACTGACCTGAACTCAATAAGAAATCAAATCATATGCACAAACTTGTCAAACTGAAGAACCAAACCCAAGAAAGCAACACTTTAAGCTCACAGATCAGAAACATATCTAGATGATTGACAATTTTGTCTCAACACATGCTATATCACAAATCAGAATTTTAGGTTCTAGCGCAGGATATCTTATGCAATGTCGAGATGGGTTGTGGCCTCAAGCATCAGGACAGGACCATTCCACCATTATCTCAGCATCCCAATTAGTGCGCCTTACCCACCCACTATCCCAAGTGTCAGACAGGACAGAACAGCAAAGGCGTCCCATGAAAAGACCTAGATGGCCACATGTCATAAGATTTAAAACCCTGTCACAAACGACTTCGTATGTAATCAATGTTTCCTTCCATAAATGCTAAATCATCAGTTTTCCAGCCAATAAGAAAGCAAACTACATAACCACCACACAAAGTATAAATTCTCAACACCGAAACCATCTTCCTGAATCAGAGGGTGAGTCCAGCTACATGTATATAAATTGTAAGCATCTGCAAGCATGAAAGATAGTCACCCAAGCTTCAATTTTATGAACACTTCCAAATTTCCTGAAAACACGAAAAATATGCTGAGGTTTTCTTCTTCTTCTTTTTTTTTTGAGATAAACTGGAAAAGAAATACACTGATTAAGTCACGATTACGTTCTACACCCATCAACAACATATCCAAACCCTATCAAAATGACAAAAAATGATCTAAAAAATAATCACAGAAAAAAAAAAAAAAAACAAAGTGCATCTTTGGCATCACACTTAAGAAATACATTGATTAAGTCACGATCACATTTCACAACCACCAACAGCATCCAAACCCTATTAAAATGACAAAAAAATGATCTAAAAAATAATTAAAAAAAAATAAACAAAGTACACCTTTAGCAACACACTTAGGATTTCAACAAATAAACCAATCCCCAATTCGATTCTAAGTACAAGACCAGCATCATTTAATTGGATAACAGGAACAGGTGGTAAAAAAACACCAAATACAAGGGAAGAAATCGAAATTTCGGATTGAAAACGACGCAAAATACTCCACTTTGATTACCTCCCTGCATCTCGATCGATCTACAGAAACAGCTCCGATCGAAACGGAAGCTCGAGCACGAACTGACTGCAAAGGCATCAAATTTGAAGCCCGAAGGGAAGGAAACAAGAAGGAGATGAAAGCCGAGTAGTCCTCCAGTGGTGGGGGTCAATCGACGCGGAAGTTGACGAGATTGAAGGAAGGCTAGACTCGCGGGGTCGGTGACATCGGCAGCAGCACGCGACGCAGAGCAGGGGAGAAGAGGTGCGAAATGGAAGAGCGGGACAGAGGAAGGACACGAGCTCGCTGAAAAACGAGCTCGCTATTAAAAAAAAAACTAATAATAATAATAATAATAATAATAATAATAACAATAACAATAATAATAATAATAATAACACCAAGGAGGCAAGGACGGTGGTTTTGGCCGAGACGGCGAGATTCGGGCAACGATTTTTCTTTCGGAATTTTTTTTTTTTAAAGTTTGATACCATTAATCAAGCTTATCTTCTTAAAAAATATTTTTTATAAATACTTTATTTTTTTTTTAATTTAATAAATTTATATTTTAAAAAATTTGATGAGATTTTATGCTGTCTGTCAATCTTTTTCTTTACCCAGGCTTGGACCGATGTTGACAAAATTTTAATATATACATTATTATAAATTATTTCTTTTTTTTATGAAATATAAATTATTTCTTTTAATAAATATGTCCACCGCTTTAACCAGAGAAGGTACATGAAAGGAAAACATCTCAAATTTGTTATTTATTTGTATAATTTTATAAATTATTTTTTTAACAATTTTTTAATTGAGTCTGTGAAAGAAAAAATAATTTGTAAGATTGATAAATTGGCAATGATATATGTGTAATTAAAATATTTATAGAGTTACGACTATACGTTATAATATATAAATAAAAAAATTGAAATTTTATGAATATTTCAGCAGTGGGGCACTGAGTCACGGCTCATGCCTAGACTTCTTTTTTCACCGTGGAAGATTCAAAAATATTATTTTAATCAAAGTAATTTAAATTTTAATTCTTTTAAAATATCAATTAATATTTAATACATGACATTGTTTCAAGCGTGAGATGGAATGGGACTTTGGAATAAGTTTTATAACTTGGCAAGCAGTATTTGAGATCAAGCATAGCCACAAATTTATTATATTGGCCAAGTTTGCTTTAAAAAAAGAATAAGCGTTTCAAAGGATCTGATCTCCACTGATCCCCCAGCTTGGCATATCCCCTTGGTGACCAGTTTCTTTGGTTTGGATCTCTCCCGCCGAATTATCTCCATGCCTCTTATCTCTGATTACTCTTCGGACACCAGGATCTGGCAGAGAACTTGTCTTTCTAAGGCCCCCTCTAGGGATCTGGTCAACTTGTTTAGGCCTCTTTCCCAGCGATCGATTAATGCTGCTTGGATTTGGAAGCTTCCTATTATCCCCAGGGTTCAGCTGTTCATTTGAAGCTCATGTGGGACTGTCTCCCTACTTGTGGTCTTCTTTCGCGTAGGGGCTTATCTATTCAGCCGACCTGTCCTTTATGCTTTCTGGAGGAGGAATCTTCTGATCATGCTATCTTCGGCTGCCCCAGAGCTAGACAGGTCTGGATCATGATAGGTTACACCAGTAGCCAGGACGACTTGGGCTCTCATCATTCTTCCTTTCTCTCTGATCTTCGGCAGTGCTCTATTCAGAAGAAAGATTGTGGGCTACTACGGCGAACCAAATCTAGCTGTCCAGGAATCTATTCATCTTTACTGGAGAAAATCTTTCCACTCTTAGCATTGTGAGGAAGATTAGACTCTTGACGGCGGACTATGCTCGTGTTGGCTTTGACACCTTTGGCCTCTGGGGTTCCCCTGCTGCTTCGGCAGCGAACCGGCATACGGTTTTCATTTCTTGGGAACCCCCTCCTCCAGGGGTGGTCAAACTCAACTTTGACAGGAGCGTCCGTGGTAGAGCTGCTGGATCTGGCTTTGTTATCCGCGGTACTCATGGTGGTTTATTGGCTGCTGGAGGATTTGGCTCTCTTGACTCCTCTGTCCCCATGTCTGAGCTTCATGCGGCCTGGGTGGGTATTTCATTTGCTGTTCGTACTCTTCACGTTCAGAGGCTCTTCATCGAGGGTGATTCTATGTTGGTCATCTCTTGGCTGAAGAAGGTGATTTGCCCTGCTGGTCATACCAATCCGATCCTTAGGGATATTTGGTCCATGCTGAGGGAAGTGGAAAGCGTCCAGATCCGTCATATTTCTGGGAGGCCAATGCGGCGGCGGACTGGGTTGTATCCTTTGTGGCCCAGCATGCCGGGTCGTGGTCGTGGAGTGCTGGCGATCCCTGCCCTATTCCGTTGAAGCAAATTTGTATTCGGATCTTTCTGGGCTGATTCACACTAGATGAGTGTGATCGCCTGCTTGCACCAAAAAAAGAAAAAAGAAAAAAAAGAAAGAAGGAAAGCAATCTTGAACTATTTCTTGGCACGAACGTATTTTTTTTAATGCCTATAAAGAGTCATTATTTAAAAGATATTTCAAAATTGTAATTTTTTTTTGCTGTTTAAAAAAATAAAATTATAACAATTTATATAGATCAAGATACAACTATTTATGGAAGCATAACTTTTATGATTTGCATTTTCTTATGACTAAACAAAATACATAAGGTCTTTGATTTGGAATAATTTATACAAAATTTAAATTCTAAAAATATCTAAAAATGGTTTAAGGCGTGATTAACTTTTTTTTTTTTGCTTATGTATTAAATCTCGCACTTATCTCTCTTCACTTCCACTAAAAAATTTTAGAGCTAAGAAATATTAGAAAATTTTGAATTCTTTCTTTCCAAATAAATCAAATTTTATCACCTAATGATTCAATCTCTCCGCTCCCCTTTTTTCTTATTCTCAAAGTTTAATAATGCTGCTTTTAATGGAGTAATCTATTAGGTTATTTATGAAAACAAAAAATGAGAAGTTAAGAAATTGTTATAATATAGTTCAAGGATGAAATGAGAGAATAGATGGATTCAATGATGGATTTGAACTAACTAGAAGTATTTTCTTTATAATATTATATAAGAAAAAATAATAAGCTCTAAATCGATATTATAAGTTAAGTTTAAAAATACAACAATAGTAACAGTGACAACGATAATTAAATCTTAATCTTCAACTATTTATTGTTCACTATATAAATTATTTTTCTTCATTCTACTTAATTTACACCAATACTTTTCACATATACAGAATCACTTCTTATACTTACATATCTCTCAATTTATATTGTATATATATATATATATTAATTATCCTCTTTTTTATAATAATTTTATTTCTATATTATTTTTTATATTATTATCTATTTATATCATTATTCTCCTTTTGATAATATTTATCTTATGCATATGTTGTTTTCTAACTATATAATATTTTGTATTATAAATCATAATTAGTTCCATAATAATTATATAATTTTTCAACTTAATAAATCACCTAATATGTCAATTAAATTTCTTTATTTATGCAATATGTTTTAATTGCATGGATAATATTCTCTTCAAGTCATGCCTTTTTTCTTTTTTGGGTAACATTTAAAGCTTGTCTTTGTTTAAATCTGCATATTGAAAATGGTCAATCTTAAAAAATTTATGATCCTCTACTTTTACTCTATCTTTATCTTTATTTTTAATTTTACTAAAATAAAATTTTATATTTATTCTTTTGGTCCCATTTCATTGAAAATTCTTGAATTCTAATATATTTCTCCATAATATCAGCTTAGGATTAATCTTGACTTGATATGGCAACAGTATTAGTTGAGGTGAGGTGAAGCGAGGCAGGGCTAGGATATCCATCTTTATTCCTGTGAAAAAAATAATCTCCATTCTCATCCTACCTTTATAGATAAAAATTTTTCATTTTCAAGTCTATTTTGTAAGGATTGATAAATCCTCATCTTCATGTCGAATTTCTTTATTCTTAATGATATATATAAATTTTTAATAAAAATGATAAAATTAATAATATAACTGAAAATTTTGAAAATAATGAAAGAGAGATTAGGGTTAAGAAAAAAATATTAATATTTATGATAATAATTTATATATATGAAAATATATAAAAGTATTATAATACTTAAATAGGGGTTAATAAAGCGAGGATAAGGTGAGATGGAGTAGGGTTGGTCAAGTTAAGAATATAATTATTTCCCTCCCTGTCCTATCTTTATTAACGGATATAAAAATAATCTTCATTCCCATAAAAAATAAAAATCTTTGCCTCATGCAGGATGAGGCACAATAGATCCTTGCTTTGTAAATTAAAATTTACCATCACTCATCTTAACTTTAGTTTAATTCAATAGAACTATATCATACATAAATTATACACCAAGAATATCATCTTGATTATACCTAATGAGCTCATATTCTTTACCATATATACATTTTTTTTTTCTAAAATAAAGTGATTTTGAATTTTTTTTATATAATATAGTTTATTTTATGTTTGGCCACATTGCAATATTATCTTTTTTTTATTAATACAAATAAAGATTGCCGCTTTAAGCAATGATTTCTTTTTATTTTTTATGATGTTGTCTTTTCAAGTGACTATTTTAGTTTTGAACTTGCCGTTCCAAGTGACAATTTATTGTTTTAAAGGGCACATGTACTATTTTTAGTAATATTTTAAGGATTTAGTTGTTTTTTTTTAGTTTTTTTTGAAAAATCAGGCTCCTAACTCCATTCATCCAAAAATTTATTCAATGATTTTAATCCTTTATATCATTTTTTTATATTTTTTTTAACTTTTCTTATTTACATCATCATTCAAGAATTTGTTTATTTTCAATGCACCTTTTTCATTCCATTTTCTTCATTGATTTTTCATTGTTCTGCAATGATTGACTCATGATTCCAAGACCAATTTTCGTAGATGGTTCCACGGACCCCTTCATTATTTGAGCTTTTTATCGTTCACATTAATTAACCAAGACTTTTGCATTGGTTCCGCAGGAAAGTGCGTCGGTCGGCGCGCTTTATGCATCATCGAAAGCTAATGCATAAAGATCCGCCCTAATCCTACGGCCCCACCAACACTCAATGGCACCTTTTCATTCATCCCGTGACCCTGCCAACGCTCAATGGCATCATAGGTGGGACCTTTTTAAAATCGAGGCCAAACTGGATCGATTTTATAATATTAATGTAAAAAAAAAAAAAAAATTATAAAAAAATAATTAAAATAAAAAATATTATTTAAAATAATTTTTTTATATTTATTATGATAATTAAAAAGTGTCAGCGCTTAAAGTGACGCTTTTATAAGTTTTTTTTTTTTACTTAAAATGGTGTTTTTAAAAGCATTTTTTTTATAATCTCCGCTCGGTACTCCCATCCGTCGAGATGATTATATAAAAAATATAAAAAATTATCATTTAAATAATATTTTTTACTTTAATTTTATTTTTATAAAATATTTAATTTTGATATCAAATATGTAAAAATTAGTGTCAAATGACACAAATGACATCGGTTTTGAAAACAGGATAAAATCGAATAAAATAAGATCGTATCAAGCAAGGCCATACATGCATTAAACCACCGTTTTTCTTATAATTTTTTTTATTAAAATATTCTTTCAACTTTTCAAAGCCATGCAGCATTCAAATATGTAGGTTTTATTATGTAGCATCGGCAAGCTTCATGCAACTCAATTCATACTCAATCCTCTACGAAGAGGTGGCATTTAAAGATACGTATGATGTGGTTGATCGAGCCACGTTAAGATTAACGGACATAATTGAATGATGAAGTTAAAAATAAATAGTAGTACCCCTTCGTCTGGTATCGATGTGTCACCTCCGAAGATGGTGCTGATGCCAGCCTCGGCATCGACATCGGTATCGGCCTCAGCACTAACACCAGCATCGGCTTCGGCACCGACACCAGCATCGGTGATCACCATATGGCTCACCTACTACCTGTAGTCACTACGTGACCGCCTATGGCCACACATAGCCCAGCTACCGCCTACGACCACCACGTGGCCTACCTACCGATTGCGGCGCCATGCTCGATAAGACCTGGCCTACCAACCATCTGTGGCGCCGCACCTGATAAAACATAACCCACCAACCAGTTGCAACCACCTATAGCCATCCATATCAAACAAAGAGGTGGCTTGCCTATCTTGATAGGCCACGAAGCGGACACACCCTGTTGCTTTGGCCTCACTGCTTGTTCCATACCAGAGAGTGATACCTTGGGATCAACAATTGTCCAAAACAAAGATAAGAGGGACCCCCAATCAGGTATAAGAACCTTCACTCATAACGAGGGAAGGGGACTCTAAGCTTTTATCAATTTTTTCAAATGTTCATTACTGTTTTTTTATATCATTTACTTGAGCGTCGGAGGATCTTCGCTAGAATCTCCAGTTTCTGGGACTTTTTGTAGGCTCCCGAACGAGAGAAGCTCACCGGAAGATCCTAGGCTCACTAGAGAAGGCGATCGGATGTTCACGGACATTCGAGGAGGGTGATTTGGCAATAACAAATTAGCGCACCAGGAAGGGGGGCATGAAAAGACCTTCAATGGCTAGTTGCAGATCTCTATTTCCCTTTAAGAAAGTAATGGTAGTAACACGCGCTCAGAAAGCTTCCACCAGTTATGCTGGGGAGTATCCTCAACAAACCGAGCAACAGGAGGTTAACCTCTCGGCTCCACCCTCACCACCGCCCTTGGTTACTCAACCCAACCATCTCGCCACCCTCACCTAACATGTTCAGGCGTTGGTGGCTGCTGTCCACGAACTATAGGAGCAACACTCTATAGCCACCAACAATAGCCTTAGCCTTCTCCGTCCCATGCAGTGGATGCCTAGGCCAGCCAGCGGTCTATCCGTAGGAGACTCTCCCTACGGGAGGCCCACCGCCGTGCTTCACCAAAACCTCAATTGCTGGGAAGCCCCCAAAAGGCTACAATCTCTCGCTGTCGTTTTGATAGTCCCCCTAGGTGGTGACACGGAAAGAAGTCCGAGTAGGGGCATCGTCACCAGCGCTACCCCTCTCCCTACTCATCCTCTGAATCATCCGGGGAGAGGTCCCTTGATAGTCAAATCAACCATCGGATGGAGCGTCGGCTTGATGGATATAACTAGCGACTAGATGAGCTCAGTCACAGAATTACCAATCAATCAGAGGTGGACTACGATAGCCACCCCTCTTTGACTCACCGCATTATGGAGGAGCCGGTCCCTTCCCGATTCTGCCTCCCCCAGTAGGATCCCTACAACGGCACACCGATCTACTGGACCACTTAGAGAGCTACAAAGTGCTCATGCAAGTCCAAAGGGTGACCGATGCCCTTCTCTGCATTGCGTTCCCAGCCATCCTTCGAAAGGTTGTGCACACCTGGTATTCTCGTCTACCATCATGCAGTGTCGACTCCTTTCGACAGCTGGAGAGGGCCTTTCTGGCACACTTCGTTGCTTGCCAAAAGATTCCTTGAGTAGCCGATAGTTTATTCTCTGTCTGGCAGAAGGACGGAGAGTCACTTGAAGACTTTGTGGCTCATTTCAAGGCAGTGGCCCTCGAGGTCTATCACCTCGATGACTCTATGGCCATCTTGGCCTTGAAGCGAGGGCTCCGCTCCTCTCGCTTCATCTATTCCCTCGACAAAAAGCCTTCCAACTCCTATGCAAAGCTCCTGAGTTGTGCATAGAAGTATATACGCGCTGACAAAACCAATTCTACCCAGAGAGAGGCCAACAGGAGGTCCAACAAGAGGTAGATTCGCATGGAGCCAAGCAGACCTCGCCCCAAGAAGCCCGAGCCTCCACGATGACCGAATAACTGACATCGAAGCTTCACCTCCAAGGAGGAGCACCTCACCCCTCTTCTCACCCTCAGATCCCACATCCTCATAGAGATCAACAGTGAGCCATACCTTCAGCACCCCGCTCCTCTAAAGCCCAGAGTTTCCTACAACAAGAACCTCTATTGTCATTTCCACCAGGACCACGGTCATGATACAAAGGATTGTCATCACCTGAAGTGGGCAATCGAGGAGCTCATCCAGCGAGGTTACATTGGGAAATTCATCCAGAGGGGGACCCCAACTATTCCAGGCCAAGTGACGCCTTCAACCACTCAAGTCAACATTGACAATACCCCAACTGAGAGGACAGTTGGCATGATTTCTTGAGGGGCAGGTGGTACTTCCAAGAGGTTGCTGGAAAATGAGGGGATAAAAACTATAGTTCTTTTCTTAAAAGGGGACCGAGTGGGGGTAGATAATCCTAATGATGATAGCGTTATCATCTTTATGACAATCACTAAACACCCTGTAAAGCGGATCCTTGTTGATAGTGAAAGCTCGGCTGACATTCTTACTTATGATGCTTTTATTCATATGAACTTGTCTCCTAGCTCCCTTCAACCCGTGGCTATGCCTTTGGTCGGCTTCACCAGAGATTCTGTAAGGGTGAAGGGGAAAATCATCCTTCCAATCATGGCAGAGACACCACCATATCAGAGTACAGTTCTCATGAGATTTTTAGACGTCCAAGTGCCCCTAACCTACAATGCCATATTCAAGCGGCCTAACCTAAACCTTCTGGACGCAATCATCTCCATCAAGCGCCTTCTCGTTAGATTCCCCACTAGCAACGAGATCGATGAGATGCGCAGGGAACAGAACCTAGTGCAACTCTGTTATCACATGGCTTCCAGCCCTCAAGAGGCGGTTACCCCAATAGTTCCAAAGCTGCTCACCCCAGAGAGTCTAAGAAGAGGAGAGAGCCAGCTGAACACCTACTGACCTTTCCACTAGGGGATGATCTGATGAGGATGGTTTAAATTAGTGCGCTCCTTTCCACAGAAGCAAGAGACCAGCTTCTCACCTTTATGTGGGCAAATTCAGATGTCTTCGTCTGGTTAGCATCGGACATGCCCTATATACCTTCGAAAGTGATTACCCATAAACTTAACATTGATCCAAAGTGCCAACTAGTCTGGCAGAAAAAGAGAAGTTTTGCCTTTGAGCGACAGAGAGTCATTGATGAGGGGTCAGCAAGTTGCTCACCGCCGGCCATATCCAGGAAGCATACTATCTGGATTGGTTGACTAACGTAGTGATGGTCTGCAAGGCCAATAGAAGCTAAAAGATTTGCATCAACTTCATCGACCTCCACAAGGCATGCCCTAAAGCTAGTTGATGCCACATCTGGTCATGAGCTTCTTAGTTTTATGGATGCCTTCTCAGGGTATAACCAAATAAGGATGGACTCGAAAGATGAGGAAGCTACCTCCTTCATGACCGAGAATGACATCTACTGTTATAAGGTAATGCTCTTCGGATTAAAAAATGCAGGGGCCATGTACCAAAGGTTGATGAACAAAGTTTTTAAAGATCAAATCGGGCAAAATATAAAGGTGTATGTGGATGATAAGTTAACCAAAAGTACTTGCACTGCCAACCATGTCGTTGACCTGGAGGAAACTTTTGACAACCTCCGCCGCTACCGAATGAGACTAAACTCCCACAAGTGCGCGTTTGGAGTCCCAACGGGTAAGTTCCTAAGGGTTCCTAGTAAACCAGCGGGGGATCAAAGTGAATCCAATAAAGATTTAGGCCATTCTCGACATGAGGCCGCCTACCAACAAGAAGGAGGTGCAATAGCTCACTGGAAGGATGGCCGCCCTGAGCTGCTTCCTATTAAAATCAGTCGAGCAGTGTCTACCCTTTTTTAACGCACTGTGCAAAATAAATGGCTTGGAATGGATGGGGGAGTGCCAGAAAGCCTTTGAGGAGCTAAAGAAATTTCTATCTACCCTGCCATTGTTGTTAAAGCTGATGGAAGGAGAGGATGTCTTCCTCTATCATGTCACCTCTCCCAAGGGTCAGCTTCATCCTCATCCACGTGGACCCTGGCGGGCCCAAAGGTTGATCTACTATACCAGCAATGTGCTTCATGATGCGTAGACCAGGTATTCCAAAACTGAAAAGATTATTTTTGCATTAATAGTCTCTACTCAGCATCTCTGGCCTTATTTTCAAATCCATTCGATCATGGTGCTCACAGACCAACCTCTCAAAGCGATCTTATCCTATCCTGACACCTCCAGACGACTAGCTAAGTGGGTAGTTAAGCTAGGGGAATTCGACTTGTCATTCCAACCAAGGTCAACCATGAAGTCTCAAGTCTTGGCGGACTTCCATATCGAATGTACTTAAGCTGGAGAGCAATCAGAAGAACCTCCCATGGCACCCTCAAGTGCTAAGCCTGAAGAAGCGATGGAGGCCAGGATTCTCCATGTGGATGGTGCCTCAAACTCCCAAGGAAACGAAGCGGGTCTCATTCTCGCAAGCTCGGAGGGGATGGTGACGGAATACGCCCTTCAGTTCCTCTTCGAGGCTACGAATAACCAACCCGAGTATGAAGCCTTATTGGTGAGAATAAAGCTCACGCTGGAGCTCAAAGTAAAGCGCCTCAGAGCCTTCACCGACTCCCAGCTAGTCTTCGAACAAATCACTAGAGAGTATGAACCCAGGGATCCTATCATATCTTAATATCTGGGTAAGGTCCAATCGCATACCTCATCCTTTACCCATTTTAGCATCAGCTACATCTCCAGGGGTGAAAATGCCAGGGCCGATGCCTTTTACCAGCTGGCTACATCAGCAGACAACACTCTGGGAAGAACCTACGTGGAGCACCTGGAGGCTTCAAGCATCGATGCAGCAGAAGAGGCTCTGCCAGTCGCCCAGGAGCTCATATGGCTGGATGCATACATTCGCTACCTCACTGATGTTACCCTTCCCCTCGATCGTACGGAGGCCAAGCTACTCAAATGGAGGGCCTCCAAGTTCTTGATGCTGGATGGACAACTGTATCGGAGGTCTTTTTCTTACCTCCTCCTCAAATGCGTCAACCCCATAGATGCCAACTATATCCTCCGAAAGATTCATAAAGGTGTTTGCGAGAACCACGTAGGGGGTAGAGTGCTGGCATACAAAGCTTGCACCAGGGGTACTACTGACTCACCATACGAGAAGATGCTGCTGAGCTGGTCCAAAAATGCGATAGCTGCCAACGATATGCCCATATCCAATGGTGGCCTGCCTCCCAACTAAGCCCACTCTCAGCTCCATGGCCCTTGGCCCAGTGAGAAATGGATATCCTTGGACTATTTCCTCCAGCTTCAGGTCAATAGAGGGTTCTACTCGTCGCCATCAACTACTTCACCAAGTGGGTCGAGGTCGAGGCATTGGCGAAGATCATCGGGAGTAAGGTAAAATTCTTCTTCTGAAAGTTCATTATCTGTCGCTTCGGGCTATCCCATACCATCATCACCGACAATGGCTAGCAATTCGATAATGCCGCCTTCAAGAAGTTTTGCACTGAGCTGAACATCTGCCATTGGTTCACCTCTGTCGGCCACCCACAGGCAAATGGAGAGGCCGAGGTCATGAATCAGATCATCCTTTAAGGACTCAGAATCTGGCTGGATGAGTTTAAGGATCGATGGATAGAGAAACTCTCAAATTATCTTTATTATTTAATATTTAATTATTTTATATAATATTTTAGAAAAAATTTTGTCAACTTAAAGAGCTCAATTTTAGGAGTCTAGCGACACAAATGACACTCAAACTACAATCTCTCTGCAATCTCTTCGCAATCTCTCCTTAATCTCTCTACAATATCTCCACAATATTTTTGCAATCTCTCCGCAATATCTCCACAATCTCTCTGTAATCTTCCTACAATCTCTCTGTAATCTGTTTGTGATCTCTTCGCATTTAGGTGTCTATAAATAGCCCCAGAGGGGGAGAGAGGAGGGGCAGTCCAACTTGGAGGAGGAAATAGAGAATCCTGGGGAGTTTGGCCACAAAGCAGATCCAAGAGCTCGGCTAGTAGATTCGAAACCATCTTCAGTATTGTTGCCTTCTTGTAGATGTCAGGAAGAAGAATTTTTAATTTTAATTTTAATGTACTCCTTTGGATGCTATGAAATAAAGTATTTATTTATATTTAATTTTTATTGAATGTTCTTCAAGTGAAAAAACTTTTTGACTAATCTATTCTTTAAAAGGGATGGGTCGTGATCTATGGGTATGGGCTGTACTCTAATTAAGATAGATTATATCTTAATTATATTTATTGATAATTATCTATTTATTTAAATTTTTAATTACATAAATTTATTTCAAAATAACCACTCAAAGTTTGTGTGGATTCGACCCTTTACTCTCGCTACTCTACCTAAGATTAGTGAAATTAAAATGTTTTAATTATTGCGCTACGACACGCATCAAGACTCCTACTGGAGAGACTCCCTTTAGCCTCATGTTTGGGTCAGAGGCGGTCATCCCCATGGAGGTTAGCCTTCCAAGCCTCCGAGTGGAGTCATACGACGAGAAAGACAATCCTGCTCAACTGAGAGCCAACCTTGACTTCATCGAGGAGGCGCATGATCGAACACGACTCAAAATGGCTGCCTACCGCCAATGAGCTACAAAGTATTACAACAGCCGTGTCCGCTCCAAAACATTCCACCCTGGGGACTTGGTCCTTAGACGAGCTGAAGTCTCCAAGCCAAAAAAAGGGGCAAGCTATCCCCAAACTAGGAAGGGCCCTATCGAGTCACCGAAGCACTTCATCGTGGAGCATAATGGATTGAAGGACTCAACGGAAAGTCAATCCTCTGCACCTGGAATGCGGATAACCTTCACCGGTACTATCAGTGTTGTATGCACTCAACTAATGGAAATAAAGAAAAAATTTAGATATTCAATCCCCTCATTTGGTCCACTTCACAAGATGGAGATCAACCACACCCTCCGTGGTTCAAAAGCCTCTCATGCTTGGTCTTAGTGACTCCCAAGTCATCCTTGGGGTTCAAAAGGCTCTCGGGCTTGGTCTTAGCAACTCCCGAGTCACCCTCTGGGTTCAAAAGGCTCTCAGGTTTAGTCTCAGCGACTCTTGAGTCACCCTTCGGGGTTCAAAAGGCTCTCAGGCTTGGTCTTAGCGACTCCTGAGTCACCATCCGAGGTTCAAAAGGTTCTAGGGCTTGGTTTCAGCAACTACCGAGTCACCCTCCGAGATTCAAAAGGCTCTTGGGCTTGGTCTCAGCGACTCCCGAGTCACCCTCTGGGGTTCAAAAGGTTCTCGAGTTTAGTCTCAGCAACTCCCGAGTCATCCTCCGGGATCGAAAAGGCTCTTGGGTTTGGTTTGAGTGACTCCCAAGTCACCCACCGGGGTTCGAAAGGCTCTCGGGCTTGGTCTCAGCAACTCCCGAGTCACCATCCAGGGTTCAAAAGGCTCTCGAGCTTGATCTTAGCAACCTCCAAGTCAACATCGATGCCAGGGTCGATCGCGGCCTCAGCACCGACACTAGAGTAGGTCCCGACCTCAAGATCGATGCCAATATCGATCTCGGCCTCAACACCGATGCCAGAGTCAGCCCTGGCCTCAGCGCTGATGCCAAAGTCGGTCCCGGCCCCAACACTAGTGTCAGAGTCGATTGCCAACAGCCACCCGATGGTGTCCCTACGACCATTAGAAGGGGTCGAAGCTATGGATCAAGTAAGGCTTTACATTGAAGTTACTTGCGTAATGCAGGCTAACCAGTACTCCTAACGAACCAAAGCGATAAAGTCTAGGGTCGAGGCCACTGCACAAGTGCTAGGCGCAAGAAAGGAAGGAGCTATGGAAAGCTAAGTACTCTATAGAAAAATTACCCTTCATTAATCCTTCAAAAGTTTTACAAAATTCTGACTTAGGTCAGATTACAAGTCTGTTAGATATAGGATCAAAATAAAATAGAAAAAGAAAAAATAAAGGTTTCAAGGATTAGTCAGTGCTGAGCTTTCGTTCGCTAGTTCCTCTGCTACTGCCAGCTCTTCTGCCGCCATCGACTCCTCTATCATCATCGGCTCTTCCTTCTCATTAGGCTCGAGGTCATCGAGGATGGCTACGCCATAGACCCGGGCAACCTTGGCCTTGCAGTCATTAAACCCTTATAGGTAAGCACCGATAGAAGCCTCTGCCACCTCTTCTTCAAAATCAGGGGAGCTCCGGAAGTGCCCCACGTTCTTGGCAGATCTGTCCTCGATAGCCCGCACCGTCGCCTCCTCCTCGGCTATCTTCCTCCTAGTGGCGCGCACCTCTGACTCGGCATCGGCCACCCTGGCCTTAGTAATTTAGGTCACTGCTTCAGCATCAGCAGCTTGCTCCCCGAACTCCTCTGCCTTGAGCTCGAATGTGTTAGCCCAGATATTGGCGATGTGAAGCCAGAGCACGCATGCCTCTAGCTTGGCAATGACGTCGGCCAATTTTTCCTCGGCTGCCAGGGCCCGCTCGAACTCGGCCTTTGCCTTGCTCTCCGCCTCCTTAAATCGGGTCTCCCACTCACTATTCGAGTCCTGGGTGGCTCGGAGCTCTTCCTCCCACTCGGTCCGGGCTGACGCTAACTCACCCTCGGCCTTCTCAGCCCAAGCCCGGGCATCGATGGCCTCTCTCTGGGCATAGGTGATGTTATCAGCGGCCCGAATAGTAATGTCTCGGATGGCAAATATCAAGTTTACCGTTTGCATGGAAGGAAAACCTATCGGCAAAGGAAACAATAAGGAAATCATTAGAGGATGCAAAAGTACTTACCCGGAGCATAGCCACGTACAGGTCGTCGAAGATGTCAGTGGCTCGTTACCAATGGATCTCCTCCTGAAACTGTGGGAGACAAGACCGACTCAGCAGTTGCTCCGCCGCGCAGTAGTGGTTCATGAGCGATGCCCTTAATGGAATCACCTCGGATGGGTCCGCAGCCGTTGGGCTTGTGGCGGCCACTGCCGTGGGTGGGGGTCCAAAAGCTGCCGACGCCATCGCACTGCTCACTCCTAGGGCAGCTTACACTCTCGTGGCCCTTGATTTTGTCACCACCCTCAGCTCTGCTACCACCGGGGCCTCTTCTCCCATCGGCCTCCTCATCGGTGGGGCTTCTTGTAACATCCTGAAAATCTTGTAATTTATGGTAATTTTCATTTAAAATAAAAGTCAGAAGTTTCAGTGAAATGTGGGTGTGTTGGCCTTTTGATAAATGTAAAGAGAAGAAATTTTGGAGTAAATGAGTATATTTCTGAATGTTAATGAGTTTGATTTAAGAAATTGAGAGACTTAAGTTTTAATGGGTTTAAATCACAAGAAAAATCAAGTTTAGTTTGAGTTTTATCCTAAAAAGATGTTTTTAGTGGTTGGAGTCGACACTATTTGGAGTGGAGTCGACTCTGGCACGGTTTTAAACTTTCGGCACGCTTTGGAGTCGACTGCAGAGTGGAGTCGACACCTACTAACATTTTGCTCAGTGTTGGAGTCGACACCTACTTTTCTGGAGTCGACACCTATTTTCTGGAGCCGACACCTATTTCTGCTGGAGCCGACTCCAAGACGGCAGGTTTTTCTGAGTTAAATCTTGAAATTTCATATTTATCCGTTTCAAGTCCGATTTGGATGCCGTTTGAACCGTTGGATTTCTAAAATCGAGTTCTTCAAGCTGGTAAAGTCTTTTCTTAGAAATGTTACATAAAAGTATCGATTTAAGTAAAAAATGATAATCTGGGCTATAAATCGATTAAAAAAATGCTATATCAGGGGCAAAATGGGAAAAGGCTCCGATGTCAATTGCTAATTGTGTTAAGGGCAACTTGGGAAAGAAAATCTAAGGGCAAAATATCATGGTTATAAGTGAGCCACGTGTTTTCAAAAAGCGTGCGTTAAGAGTGTTTGAGGGCAAAAGGGAATTTGGCATGCCTTAACCCTTAAGTTTCCCATGACTTGGTCCCCAAGTCATTAGAGAAAAAGGGAAAAACGTGGGTTCAGCCAGAGAAAAGAAAGAAAGAAAGAGAGAAAGAAGAGGAGAAAAGAGAGGAAGAGGAAGAAGAAGAAGAAGGAGGAAGAAAGAGGAAGGGAAAGGGAAGCTTGGGGTTTGTGCTCGACTCCAGGTAAGCTATAGCTTCCCTAGATCTTGCATGACTTTAGATTTTCTTAGATTATTGTATTTTGAGGTAATAGTAGAAGTAATCTTGAGTAGAGAAAGGGTGGAAGAAAATAATGAGATATTAGAGGATAGATCATGTATGCATGCATGGTTCGTGGGAAAACCTCGTGTGGAGGTAATCCTAATAGCTATCGTATCTGTATGTTGACGTAGGTCAAGAGGGTTATTCCAGGGAGCCGAAATACCAGAGTTGAGTACCAGTCGAGGAGTAACCTACTAAGGTGAGTGGGTTTCTCATCTAGCAATGAGAAGTTAATTTGAGCTAGTATAATGAGATTAATACCTAGTTATGGTATGTTATGTTTAGCAGAGTATTATGTATGTTTTAAATATGAGAAATGAGAACCTAGTATATGATATTCTGATAAATGAGTTTTGAGCATGAGTTTTAAGCATAAAGAAATAAGCATGAGTTTCGAGCATGAGTTTTGAGCATAAACACATAAGCATGAGTTTCGATGAGGGGATTTTTAATGTATACATGGCATATTTGCATGATAAAGCTTTACAAATGATGTATGTATCATACTGAGCATCAGGCAGCTAGGGGGCTGATCACCCTTTAGACTGTACTGTAGCATGAGCATTGCACACTACTATCGAGCCGGCACCTCCTTGCGAACAGATCGTACGATGAACCCCAGAATCAGGGGTGAGTGCACGCTTAACCAGGCCAGTGGGGCTGGTTGTGAGCAGCCCGTGGGGGCATGAATCATAGCTCAGTGGAGCTGATTACTATATATAGCCCGTGGGGGCAGAGAGAAAACCCGAGGTTCCAGGGTTAAGGAACAAAGCACTTTGCCAGGTGAACCGCACGGGTAAGGGGTGCTATTTGTGCGGGGATCCTGTTGCTAGTCACGCACCCGATGAGAGTACACCTACGGAGGGCGACTGTAGGGTGGTACCTCAGAGGCATTACACACACAGCCCAGCATCATGAGATTTAAAAGCATATGTTGTGATATAAAAAGGGCCAATGGGCCAAATAGTTATCCCGAGAGGGAGAGTTTACTTGAGATGCCAGTGGGCAAGCAGATTCCTGTGGGAGTCTGGGTTGGGTAGATAAAGAATGCATATCTTTATATTGTAATGCATGGATTTTTATCTTAATGAGTTATCTTTCAGTGAAAAGTTATTATAGAGTATTTCAGTACTGATATGTTATTTGAAGAATAAGCTACATTTTATTTTATCTGATATCATGTTAAAAATGTACTTTGAGTTGTACAAGCTAAATAGTATCAGCATACGATTGAAAATAAGAGGTTATGGTTCTCTATTTCTCCATAGTTAGATGGTTATCCAGTCACTGGGACTTAGGTCTCATCCCTCTATGATTTAAATGTTCTTTCAGATCAGTGAGTATTTCTGCCAGGATCACAAGATAAGCAGGACAGAACCCTTAGCTGGTGAAGCTTGCTTGGATGCAAGGGTGTATAATGCTAGCCTTGTATATTGAGATGTGGTTTGATATTTGTATTTGTATATGTGTATGTGTACAGTGAGATGTAATGATGTTTTAGACCTTTTTGGATATGAATATGAGACTTATGTTTTGGAGAAAATTATGAGCATGATGTGTGCACTTAGGATTTTGATGTCGATTGTGAATGTGATCTTGTAAACTGCCTGAGGAATGTCATGAAAAATATTATCTGAGCAGGTTGATGCTTAGTGTTGATTGAGTGATTGTGTATATAATTGAGATGAAAATGAAAAGTTTTTAACAGGATGTGTTTTCGTGTGTCTGCCACTTATGATAATTAGTTGGGGTTCTCTAGCTCTTTATGGAGCGCTACATAAAGACTAGTAAAACTCTATCCGATTACCACAAGTGTGCAGGTGTGCTGTCGGTGGCCCCAGAGAGGAGGGGGAGCTGACAAGTTTTGGTATCAGAGCCCTAGGTTATTAGGTCCTAGGGGAATAAGTATGAGTATGAGTCTAGGATGATTGAATGTTTATGATTATAGCTATTGAATGATGAAACTGATGTAATGAATAATGTCTTGTAGGACGATTACTACAAAGGCATCTAGAGAGACAGAGCAATCTTCAGGCAGGGATAGAAGCAAAGGTCAAAGTAGACTCAGAAGGTCAGTTAGAAGAAGTCAAATTGATAGAATGGCTTCTAGTGATTCCACCGAGCCAGTATCTAATGAGGCTAGAGTGAGGGCATCTTCAGAGCAGATGCCAGAGTCTTCTTCACAGTCTATTACCCCTGTGCCAGTAGACCCATCTCGAGTACAGACTCAGGGGCCTAGTATGTCAGAGTTGGTAGGCATGATTACTCAGGCTGTGGTAGCAGCTGTGGGTGCTAGTTCTAGCCTTCCATCTAAAAATTGGAGGTTGTGAGGAATGTGGAAAGAGCCAGAAAGTTAGGGGCTCTGGAGTTCCAGGGAACTACTGATCCTATTCAGGCCGGGGCATGGCTGCAGAGGATCGAGAGAGTATTTGATGTGATGGGATGCTCTGAGGAGCAGAGGCTGAGTATTGCCACCTTTTTACTGGAGGGTAGAGCCCAGAGTTGGTGGAGATCTATTCAGGGCAGGCAGCCCCAGGGAGTGGAGTTGACATGGGAAAATTTTAGAAGAGAATTTCATCAGCAATATTATTCTGAGATTTATAGGGATCAGAAGAGGAGGGATTTCCTTTGTCTGACTCAGGGGAGGATGTCCGTGGCAGATTATGAAGCCACTTTTGTGGAGTTATCTCAGTTTGCTAGGGCCTTGGTGGCTGATGAGAGGGAGAGATGTCGACTATTCCAGGATGGATTGAATCTCCCTATTAAAGCCAAGACCTGTATGCAGACCTACAATAGTTACTCTGAGTTGGTGCAGGGAGCACTCAAAGCCGAGGAGATTGAAAAAGAATATATGAGTAGGAGGCAGGATAGAATGAAAAGAAGTGCTCCTAGTTATTCTTCTGCTCCGGGAGGGACTCAGCCATTTAAGAAACCCCAGAGGACTGGACAGTTTTATTCTGGGTTTAGAGCCCCTGGTGATGTGGGCAGAAGATCAGTATCTGTGTCAGCATCTAGCCCAGTTCAAAGAAAGCCTTATGGGGGTGTGCCTCAGGTTGCCACCAGCAGGGTGTCTGGTGATGTAGGGGAGCAGGGTCGTCCTTCTGGTGGAGGGAGAAATATACCCCCATGTAATGTATGTGGAAAACTTCATTT
This sequence comes from Calamus simplicifolius, assembly GCA_900491605.1. NCBI lineage: Eukaryota > Viridiplantae > Streptophyta > Magnoliopsida > Arecales > Arecaceae > Calamus > Calamus simplicifolius. The sequence continues at coordinate 555,885 of UESW01004635.1, read as the reverse complement.
GGGAGAATGTAGAGGGGCAATAAGGGATGTTATATTTGTGGTGATCTAGGTCACCTGAAGAGAGATTGCCCTAGGAGAGGGCAGCAGGCTGGTGGGCTTCCTCAGGGGCCAGTAATGCCAAGGGGACAGCCTAGTAGGAGGGGTGATGGTAGTGTTGTGGCTTCAGCCAGTCAGGTGGGGCCTAATGTTAATCAGCCAGGAGGGTCATCCAGTATTCCGAGAGCCGAGGCCAGAGTGTTTGCCATGACCAGACAGGAGGCTCAGATTGATCCTGATGTGGTGACAGGTATGCTACCCATCGATAATCATGATGCTTATATTTTAATTGATTCTGGATCTACGCATTCATTTATCTCATGTGAGTTTGCTAAGCATCTAGTTAGAGATGTGGGCCAGTTGGGTAGTCAGTTGGTAGTATCTATGCCCGTAGGGAGGCCTTTTATAGCAGACCAAGTGTATAGAGGTTGTGATATTTCTGTGGAGGGTCAGAAATTAGCAGCAGATTTGATTCCTTTGAGGTTGAAAGAGTTTGATGCCATTTTGGGGATGGATTGGCTATCTGTGCATAGAGCCAGAGTAGATTGCTTAAGGAAGGAGGTGATGTTACAAACTTCTGATGATAGAGAGGTCTGTTTTGTTGGTGATAGGAGGGGGTTACCCTCAGGAGTGATTTCAGCTCTGTCAGCCAATAGAATGCTAGCAAAGAGATGTGAAGCCTATTTAGCTTGTGCAGTGAGCCTAGAGGGCAATGGTTTAGAGCTGACGAATATCCCTGTGGTAAGGGATTTTTCAGATGTATTTCCTGAGGAGCTGCCAGGGTTACCTCCTGACAGAGGATTTGATTTCAGTATAGATCTAGCCCCAGATACCAGACCAATAGCCAGGGCACCTTATAGAATGGCTCCAGTTGAATTGAAAGAATTGAAAAGTCAGTTACAAGAATTATTGGATAAAGGGTTTATTAGACCCAGTATATCCATGGGGTGCACCAGTGTTGTTTGTGAAGAAAAAGGATGGTACCTTGAGGTTGTGTATAGACTATAGACAGTTGAACAAGGTGACCATTAGAAACAATTATCCATTGCCAAGGATCGATGATTTGTTTGATCAGCTGCAGGGGCAGCAGTGTTTTCAAAGATTGATCTGAGATCTGGGTATCATCAATTGAGAATAAAGAATGAGGATATATCTAAGACTGCTTTCAGGACCAGATATGGTCATTATGAGTTCTTGGTAATGCCATTTGGCTTGACAAATGCTCCAGCTGCTTTTATGGGTCTGATGAATCAAGTATTTCAAGAGTATCTAGATAAATTTGTGATAGTATTCATTGATGACATCTTGATTTATTCTAGAAGTAGTGAAGAGCATGAACAGCATCTGAGGACAGTTTTGCAGATATTAAGAGAAAAGCAATTATATGCAAAGTTTAGTAAAAGTGAATTTTGGCTGGATGAGGTAAAGTTCTTGGGACATGTAGTTTCAGCCAAAGGTATTATGGTAGATCCTCAAAAGATTGAAGCTATAGTAAATTGGGTATCACCTACCAATCAGACTGAGGTGAGGAGTTTCTTGGGGCTAGCAGGATATTATAGAAGATTTATAGAAAATTTCTCGATTTTGGCTTCTCCTATGACTAAGCTGCTTAGAAAGAATATCAAGTTTGATTGGTCTAATGAATGCCAGAAGAGTATGGATGAATTGAAAAAGAGATTAACCTCAGCCCCAATCCTAATACTACCTGATAGTGCCAGTGATTATGTGATCTATAGTGATGCCTCATTGAAGGGTTTGGGGTGTGTTTTAATGCAGAATGGGAAAGTAGTGGCTTATATATCTAGACAGTTGAGATCCCATGAAAAGAATTACCCCACCCATGATTTGGAGTTAGCTGCTGTTATATTTGCATTGAAGGTTTGGAGGCACTACTTGTATGGAAGAAGATGCCAGATATTTACTGATCATAAGAGCTTGAAATATATTCTGACCCAGAAGGAATTGAATTTAAGGCAGAGAAGATGGATTGAATTGATTAAAGACTATGATTGCACTATTGAGTATCACCCAGGGAAAGCTAATGTTGTGGCTGATGCCTTGAGTCGAAAGTCTATGGCCACATTGGCTTCTATCAGAACCGTACAGCTACCCTTGATGATTGAGTTAAGGAGGTTAGATGCAGAGCTAGCTGTAGAAGAATCAGGAGCCTTGTTGGCTACTTTCAGAGTGAGACCCCAAATGCTAGAAGAAATAAGAGAAGCTCAGTTGCTAGATCTACATTTGCTTAAAGCTAGAGATTTAATTCAGAGTGGGTCTCAGTCAGAGTTTTCTGTTAGAGGTGATGGAGTGTTATTATTCAAGGGCAGAGTTTGTGTGCCAGCTGTGGAATCAGTGAAAGATCAGATTTTAAGGGAAGCACATAGCTCAGCTTATTCAATGCATCCAGGTAGTACTAAGATGTATAGAACTATCAAACAGAATTACTGGTGGAATGGTATGAAAAAGGAGATAGCTGAGTATGTATCTAAGTGTTTGGTGTGTCAGCAGATTAAGGCTGAACATCAGTGTCCAGCTGGAAAGCTTCAGCCTCTGTTTGTGCCAGAGTGGAAGTGGGAGCATATAACTATGGATTTCGTTGTAGGACTCCCAAAGACCAGAAGGGGCAATGATGCTATATGGGTGATAGTTGATAGATTGACTAAGTCTGCTCATTTTCTGCCTATTAAGATTGTCTTTACCTTGGATAGATTAGCAGAATTATATGTGCATGAAATTGTGAGTAGGCATGGTGTGCCAGTATCGATAGTATCAGATAGAGATCCAAGGTTCACATCTCAATTTTGGGCAGAATTACAGAAAGCTTTGGGGACTAAATTGAGGTTCAGTACAGCATTTCATCCCCAAACCGATGGTCAGTCAGAAAGAACCATCCAGACACTGGAGGATATGCTGAGAGCTTGTGTCATGGAATTTTCTGGTAGCTGGGATGATCATCTACCTTTAATAGAGTTTGCTTACAATAACAGCTACCATTCTAGCATTGATATGGCACCATATGAGGCCTTGTATGGGAGAAAATGTAGAACTCCAGTGTGTTGGGATGAGGAGGGAGAGAGAAGGCTGTTAGGCCCTGAGTTAGTGCAGCTTACAGCAGATCAAGTTAAAATTATAAGAGCTAAATTAAAGGCAGCCCAGGATAGACAGAAGAGCTATGCAGATAAAAAGCATAGAGAGGTAAAGTTTGAGGTTGGAGATAGAGTCTTTCTGAAGGTATCTCCTTGGCGAGGTATTATGAGATTTGGAAAGAAAGGCAAGTTGAGTCCCAGGTATATTGGACCCTATGAAATTCTGGAAAGAGTTGGGACACTAGCTTATAGATTGGCTTTACCTCCAGAGTTATCTCAGATTCATAATGTATTTCATGTATCAATGCTTAGGAGGTATGTGCCGGATTCCTCTCATGTGATTCAGTCTGAGACTATAGAGTTACAGGGGGATTTATCATTTGCAACAGAACCAGTGAAGATCTTGAGTAGGGAGATTAAGCAGCTCCGCAGTAAAAGAATTCCATTAGTTAAGGTGCAATGGTTAAATCATCAAAAAGAGGAGCTACATGGGAGCGAGAGGATGAGATGAGATTAAGTACCCCCATCTATTTGAAAATATATCTAGCTAAATTTCGAGGACGAAATTTCTTAAGAGGGGGAGAATTGTAACATCCTGAAAACCTTGTAATCTATGGCATTTTCAGTTGAAATGAAAGTCAGAAAGTTTCTTGAAATATGGGTGTGTTGGCCTTTTGATAAATGTAAAGAGAAGAAATTTTGGAGTAAATAAGTATATTTCTGAATGTTAATGAGTTTGATTTAAGAAATTGAGAGACTTAAGTTTTAATGGGTTTAAATCACAAGAAAAATCAAGTTTAGTTTGAGTTTTATCCTAAAAATGATGTTTTTAGTGGTTGGAGTCGACTCCTATTGGAGTGGAGTCGACTCCGGCACGGTTTTAAACTTTCGGCACGCTTAGGAGTCGACCCCTGCAGTGCTGGAGTCGACCTCCTACCTTCAGGAGTCGACCCTACTTTTCTGGAGTCGACCCCTATTTGCTCGAGCCGACTCGCATCTGTTCGAGCCGACTCCGCGACGGCAGGTTTTTCTGAGTTAAATCTTGAGAAATTCATATTTAATCCGTTTCAAGTCCGATTTGGATGCCGTTTGAACCGTTGGATTTCTAAAATCGAGTTCTTCAAGATGGTAAAGTCTTTTCTTAGAAATGTTACATAAAAGTATAGATTTAAGCGAAAAAGGATGATCTGGGCTATAAATCTATTAAAAAAATGCTATATCAGGGGCAAAATGGGAAAAGGCTCCGATGTCAATTGCTAATTGTGTTAAGGGCAACTTAGGAAAGAAAATATAAGGGCAAAATAGCATGGTTATAAGTGAGCCACGTGTTTTCCAAAAAGCGTGTGTTAAGAGTGTTTGAGGGCAAAAGGGAGATTTGGCATGCCTTAACCCTTAAGTTTCCTATGACTTGGTCCCCAAGTCATTAGAGAAAAAGGGAACGTGGGTTCAGCCAGAGAAAAGAAAGAAAGAAAGAAAGAGAGAAAGAAGAGGAGAAAAGAGAGGAAGAAGAAGAAGGAGGAAGAAAGAGAAAGGGAAAGGGAAGCTTGGGGTTTGTGCTCGACTCCAGGTAAGCTATAGCTTCCCTAGATCTTGTATGACTTTAGATTTTCTTAGATTAGTGTATTTTGAGGTAATAGTAGAAGTAATCTTGAGTAGAGAAAGGGTGGAAGAAAATAATGAGATATTAGAGGATAGATCATGTATGCATGCATGGTTCGTGGGAAAACCTCGTGTGGAGGTAATCCTAATAGCTATATCTGTATGTTGACGTAGGTCAAGAGGGTTATTCCAGGGAGCCGAAATACCAGAGTTGAGTACCAGTTGTACCAGTCGAGGAGTAACCTACTAAGGTGAGTGGGTTTCTCATCTAGCAATGAGAAGTTAATTTGAGCTAGTATAATGAGATTAATACCTAGTTATGGTATGTTATGTTTAGCAGAGTATTATGTATGTTTTAAATATGAGAAATGAGAACCTAGTATATGATATGATCTGATAAATGAGTTTTGAGCATAAACACATAAGCATGAGTTTCGATGAGGGAATTTTTAATGTATACATGGCATATTTGCATGATAAAGCTTTACAAATGATGTATGATCATACTGAGCATCAGGCAGCTAGGGGGCTGATCACCCTTTAGACTGTACTGTAGCATGAGCATTGCACACTACTATCGAGCCGGCACCTCCTTGCGAACAGATCGTACGATGAACCCCAGAATCAGGGGTGAGTGCATGCTTAACCAGGCCAGTGGGGCTGGTTGTGAGCAGCCCGTGGGGGCATGAATCATAGCTCAGTGGAGCTGATTACTATATATAGCCCGTGGGGGCAGAGAGAAAACCCGAGGTTCCAGGGTTAAGGAACAAAGCACTTTGCCAGGTGAACCGCACGGGTAAGGGGTGCTATTTGTGCGGGGATCCTGTTGCTAGTCACGCACCCGATGAGAGTACACCTACAGAAGGGCGACTGTAGGGTGGTACCTCAGAGGCATTACACACACAGCCCAGCATCATGAGATCTAAAAGCATATGTTGTGATATAAAAAGGGCCAATGGGCCAAATAGTTATCCCGAGAGGGAGAGTTTACTTGAGATGCCAGTGGGCAAGCAGATTCTGATGGGAGTCTGGGTTGTAGATAAAGAATGCATATTTTATATTGTAATGCATGGATTTTTATCTTAATGAGTTATCTTTCAGTGAAAAGTTATTATAGAGTATTTCAGTACTGATATGTTATTTGAAGAATAAGCTACATTTTATTTTATCTGATATCATGTTAAAAATGTACTTTGAGTTGTACAAGCTAAATAGTTTCAGCATACGATTGAAATTAAGAGGTTATGGTTCTCTATTTCTCCATAGTTAGATGGTTATCCAGTCACTGGGACTTAGGTCTCATCCCTCTATGATTTAAATGTTCTTTCAGATCAGTGAGTATTTCTGCCAGGATCACAAGATAAGCAGGACAGGACCCTTAGCTGGTGAAGCTTGCTTGGATGCAAGAGTGTATAAATGCTAGCCTTGTATATTGAGAGAATGTGGTTTGATATTGTATTTTGTATATGTGTATGTGTACAGTGAGATGTAATGATGTTTTAGACCTTTTTGGATATGAATACGAGACTTATGTTTTGGAGAAAATTATGAGCATGATGTGTGCACTTAGGATTTTGATGTCGATTGTGAATGTGATCTTGTAAACTGCCTGAGGAATGTCATGAAAAATATTATCTGAGCAGGTTGATGCTTAGTGTTGATTGAGTGATTTGTGTATATAATTGAGATGAAAATGAAAAGTTTTTAACAGGATGTGTTTTCGTGTGTCTGCCACTTATGATAATTAGTTGGGGTTCTCTAGCTCTTTATGGAGCGCTACATAAAGACTAGTAAAACTCTATCCGATTACCACAAGTGTGCAGGTGTGCTGTCGGTGGCCCCAGAGAGGAGGGGGAGCTGACACTTCTTCTCGACCCAAACCTGCCTTCGAGGGAGCTCCTCACTCCTCGGTTCTCCCTCTAGGACAGGATCAGTGGGAGGCTAGGCAGTCAGCACTGGCTCCTCCTAAGCCACCCGGCTTGGGCACGGGGGTGAGGCTGGGGCCTACGGATGGGGCCTCTTCTCTGGCCTTGCCACATCGCCAACCACCTGCCTCCTCTTTTTGACCGTCGCCCTCATTGCGTCCATAGAGATTCTCATGCCTGCATGTGACAGGGAGTCAGGTTAGATGGAAAAAAAAAAATCGCACTCACCATCATCAGAGGTTAGGCCGGCCTTCCGAAGGTTCTCCTTCAATAGGAGCTCTTAGCAGGAAGGCACCCGGGAGGACAGCAACTGGTCGTAAACCTTCCGATCGCCCTGATCCACCGCCGAGTTCTTATTCGGCTCTAGGTTTGGGCTCCCCCAACTCAACCTCACCCCATCGATGTGTGCAAAAAGGAAGCAAAATTTCCATCCCTTGATGGAGGAGGGGAGTCTAGCTTAATGACTCGGTGGGGTCTGGGTGTGAACATCCTCCAACCAGTGTCAAAATGATGGTAGAGGGTATACATGCTCCGAAACAGAGAGACCTGACCCACAATGCCATGGAAGCTACACAATACCATGAAGGCACAGATGGTTCGAAAGGAGTTCGGAACCAACTATACTGGAGCCAGGTTGTATCTATTGAGGAGACTAATGATAAAAGGGTGGATGAGAAGTTTGAGACCTACCATAAAAAACTCCTTATACAGGATGACCCACGCCGGTGCTATCGAAGGTCATGCTATCACAAGGTTCAGGCACAGACAGATGGATGTCTAGGGAAACCCATATGTGGCCTAAGGGACTCTGCGTCTACAGAGGTCATGGTGGAAGCGACCCCCTTCGGGCCTACAAGCTGCGAGTGGTGGCCGAAGAGGATGCCCAATGAACCCTAGGCGGTGGATGGGCCACAGGCTATGGTGGAGCTACGGTTTCTGAACAATCGTGGATTGTGATCCTACCGACCGCCTAGAGTTGGGTCAAGAGAATCCTATCCTCGAAGGAGGATGAGGAGGAAGATGCCACTATAGGCCTTTTTCCTTTCCTATCGAGAGCCATCAAAGAGAAAAAGGAGGAGGAAACGAAGAAGGACCAAGGAAGACTAACTTGGAGCAAAGGAGAAGACAGAGGACACAAGGATCAGAAGAAGAAGGCCTCGAGGACTCGGGCTTCAAGGAGGACAGAGAAGCTTTGAACGCACGAAGAGCTCGGTGGAGAAAGATGAAACACCTTTTATGCCTGGCGTTCGAATCGTCCCACCCAATTCTCCTGCCACGTGAATGTTCCCTACTAAAGGCAGCGCTTCAATGGCTGCACGATCCCCTTCACCCGAGGCTATGCGCTCCGGTTCACGAAAAAAATAATTTGTGGCCAATGATGGTACATCGATGACGCTAACTCAATAATGGCGATCGCTTTTCATCGATTTTGAAAAAAATCCCCTTGATTCTAAGGGAGATCTCCTCGATTCGATGGCAATGGATGATACAGCGGCGGCATTACGATGCCCTATACCTTCGTAAACATTAAAGGGATCAACCATAACAATGATTTCATGCTCCTCTCGCTTGGCAAAAAGTACGGTCATGCAAGCTCGAAAGCGGAGGGGCATCTAATGTGATTGGTCGAGTTACTTAAGGTTAACAGATATAGTTGATTGACAAAGCTGAAAACAAACAGTAGTGCCCCTTCGCCTGGTGTCAACGTGTCACCTTCGGAGATGGCGCCGATGCCACCCTCGGCATCAATACCAGCGTCAGCCTCGGCACCAACACCAGCATCGGCATCAACACCGACCCCGGTGTCGACCTCGGCACCGACATCAGCATCGACGGTCACCACGTGGCCCACCTACTACCTGCAGCCACCATGTGGCCTTGTGGCCACCAAGTGGCCCACCTATCACCTACGGCCACCACGTGACCCACCTATCGACTGCGGCATCACGCCCGATAAGATCTGGCTTACCAACCATCTGTGGCACCGCATCTGACAAGACTTGGCCCATCAACCAGCTACAGCCGCCTATATCAGACAAAGAGGTAACCTACTAGTCCTGACATGCCACTAGGCGGACACACTCTGTTGCTGTTGGCCTCACTGCTCGTCTCATACCAGTGACGCCTTGGGATCAACAACTGTCCAAAACAGGGGTAAGAGGGACCCCCGACCAGGTATAACAACCTTTGCTCATAACGAGGAAAGGGGACTCCAAGCTTTTATCAATTTCTCCAACGTTATTACTGTTTTTTTGCCAGATCATTTACTTGAGTGTGTAGAGTCCCTACCGAAATATCTGGTTTTCGGGACTTTTTGCAGACTTCCGAACGAGAGAAGCTTGCCGAAAGATTCTAGGCTTGCCGAAAAAGGCGATCGAACATTCACGAATGTTTCAGGAGAGTGATTTGATAACAACATATATTCCATCTTCTACGAGATGATTACTCTCAAGAATGCGACCATCCAATTAAACTTATCAATAATAATGGCTGTTTGTGTCGTGATTGAGATCTGGTTGTAAAGTCAATCCGGCTCCATGACTACATGGTCATGTGTCACCCTCAGCTGGTTCGTTAAACAGTTTCAATCGCTATAAAATGAGGCCAACAAGATGACTTGTAGCATATATCATATCATTAATTAGTTTGGTATGATCGGGTAGTGTATGCCCATTTTGGCCAAAGGTGTTTTGTTGTGCTACACGTTATTGGTAGGGCATCGATGTTCTTAATTCTTATAGCTGTGAACGTCAACTAGGATGCCGCAGAAGAATCTCATCATTGAGAACGAGAAATAACAACAATTGCTTCATATATATATATATATATATATATATATATATATATATATATATATATATATATATATATATATATATATATATATAGAGAGAGAGAGAGAGAGAGAGAGAGAATTCACATCTACTCACCTTTTCAGATTAAAGCTACATCAATTTTTTTTTTATTTTAAATTTTTGAACCATAGGAATCAAAGATGAAAGAAGTGATAAAATCTACAGAACTACCGAATGTAACCATATATATAAACAACATATATATATATATATATATATATATATATATATATATATAATATATATATATATAAAATATGTATTATAACATTTGAGACATGCGTTACTGTTATAAGGAGGAGAGTGCCAATTGATCCAGACATCTAAAAAAAATTTTGATCTTCGAATCAATGCAAGGAGCATGAAGATGGGTCTTATCTTATAATGTTTGTTTATATCGCATCACTCATCAAAGGCTTTTTTTATCTGAAACCTAAATTAAAGTCGAATCATTTATATCGTGTCAGTGCGGTCCACATGTGAATGGAGGACGATTATTCATCCTTCAAAATAAAACGGCTGAAGGACGTTGCAGGCACGAGTCAACGATAATGCGCTTGCGGAGGGTGATCGATCGGGTGGCGGAGTGGCTGGCAACGCATTCTTCCCCAGTACAACGACGGGCACATTCATTGCCATCTTTCATTCTCTGGCCTCCATCGCTCCAGAAATTTTTTTTTTTTTTTTTTTTTTTGAGAGGCTGTAATCGGGCTGTGTTCTTTACCGTATAAAAATAAATAAATAAATAATTTTTTAGTTTTTCTTTCAGGTTTTTTTTTAAAAAAATCTGATAAATAATCCGAAAGAGTTCTTCTCTTTAATGTTTTTAAACATTAAATAGATAATAACCGAATCGGCTTAACATCTAGGTTATAGGTTAATTTCGGATGAATCAATTTGATCAAATCGAATAATATTATAATTAATTTTAAATTTAATAATATAAAAATAAAATATAAAAATATTTTAAAAAAATTAAAAAAAATCTAAAAACTGGGTTTAACAGTTTGAAACTCGGCTGGTTCAATGAATTTTTTCATTTTTTATTGGATCATGTAAAAGTTAACTTTAATAATAAAATCAGACCAGACTGATACCAATTTTTGATTGAACTGATTAAACCAATCAATTTAGTCTGATTTTCAAAACACTGGTCACAGCCCATTCAATTCATTGAAGGAAAAAAAAAAAAGATATAATGGAGAAGGATTAAGGATTAAGAAAAAGGAAAAGAAAATATGAAGCGGAAATCTTTGAGAAATATCGCTGTAGAAGTCACGAGCCTTGTTTCTCTCTATTGGAAAGAAACTCCTGTTGCTTCTTTTGTTTTTTAGGCATATCCTACTTAGTTCTTCACCAACTTTTCCTTGCAAGGGGACCAGCCAGCTGCGTCTATGACAGTCACAAAAATGAATCCAACTTGCCTAACAACGCCAACGCCAATCCTTTCGTAGACTCCTAGTGGGAGCTCTGATAGTTTTTAGAAATGACCAGCTACGATGAGGAAATGTATGGGTCATATGGTGCACAAGTGGCTTCACCAAACACATGGATTATGGTTCGATTATTCTAATATCAAGGTTCAGATTAGATTATTTGTATTGAAGAGTTCAAGGATTAAGATTAAATCAAGTTATGAACGTATATGATTTTAAAAATTAGTTTAATTTTATTGAATTAGTTCATACAATTTTTTGTTAAGTCTAAAGTAATTTAATTTGATCATCCATTTAAACTTAAATTTTTAAGATTTAATTAAATAAGAAACAAATTTTTCTTCCAATCTTTTTTTTATCATTCTATCGGCTCTCCATCTTCTCCCTCCTGCCATTCATGGGGCGCTCCAAAAGAAAACATATTTCGCTGCTGTGTTCAACCATTAAACCCTAACATATTGATAAATTAAAAAAAAAAAAATCATTTTAAACGTTTCTTTATAAAAAATAAAATTTTTATTTCTATCTTCATCCTATTTTCATTTCTATCCCATCTGGCCTCACACCTAATTATACAAATAAAATTTTAATAAAATATAAAATTAATAAAATTATTTAAAAATTATTTTACTATGCATATTAATAAATTAACATTTCTTTTAATTTATATTTATTATTAAAAAAATTAAAAATAAAAATTAAAATATAAAGATTATAGTACTTAAATTTAAAAAAATAGATAAATACCTATTTATTCTTAATTTTTTATTTGTAGGAATAAAATAATTTTTATTTTCACTCCTATTTTATAAAGTAGAAAAACTCGCACATGAAAAGGAAGCGCTAATTGAGAACTGTTTTTAAAATCGATATCAAATGATCCTGATTTTATAAATTTAACGTTGGAGCAAAATTATTAAAAATATTATTTTAAATAACATTTTTTATTTTTTTGTATATCCTCACAAGGTTGCATGAGTGGTTGAGCTGAAGAATGAAAATTTTTAAAAGTGTTCATTTCAAATGGAGCTTTTAAGATATCCTATGCTTCAACTCAGAGCGGGCTTCATCAAAAATATACGTAAAAGTAAAAGTATTATTTAAAATATTATTTTTTTTATTTTAATTTTTTTTTTACAAAACTTTGGCTTTAAATCGACATGGACTTCTAATGGTATCACAATTTTTTTGCTCGGCAGCTCCTATCTTATTTTTTTTAAAAAAATTTTAAACTATCCTTCCTTTTTTTTTTCTTCATAGCGCCCTTCATTCCGTCTCCTTCCCTCTCCCCTCCTCTTTGGCACTGCCATCTCCTTCTCTCTTTTTTCTAGCACTCCTTTACTATTGGCATTGGCCCTCTCATGGTATCCATCTGCTTTTGTCTTCTTTTCACTATTCAGCATTGATCCAAAGCTTTCTTTGGCATCTTCAGTCAATAAAATCAAACAAAGCACTTGATAGGTCAAATCAAACATAGGCCTTTGTTGGATCAAATATGATCGAATAAATGACCTTTATTTATCTTATTTAATTAAATAATATTAAAAAGGTGTCTGAGATCGAAAAAGATCGATGCCAGGGAGTAAAAAAAAGACAGAAGCTTAAAGGGCGTCAAAAGAGGATCGTTGAAAAGTGAGGCGGAGGGAGGATGGTGGTGAGGGATCGTTAATAAAAATGAGAAGGGGGGGGGGGGCCCGGCGGCTACCATGCAAAAACAAGGCGGCGGCGGCGGCGGCTACTAAGCAAAATAAAATAAAAAATAAAAAAACGGTGCAAATAAAAATTCCCAAATCGACACCGATTGACGTTGATTTTAAAAACAGCTCCGCGGGTTGGAGTTGCCATCCCAGCATCTCACGAGTCGTTTTTCAACCGGTGCCAAAAGGCACCGGTTTTAAACAAAAGGTACGGGATGAAAAAATTTTATCGGAATGGTGTTAAAGGGAAATGACGTTTTTCCCTGCTGAGTCATCTTGGCCCCGTCAGCTGGGGTCTGACAGGAGCCAAAACGAGCGATCCCAGATTGGAATCGCCACTAGAAGTGGCGATTCCATCTATTTGGAATCGCCACATGAATTGGCGATTCCAATCTGGTGGAATCGCCACTTGAAGTGGCGATTCCAATCTGGTGGAATCGCCACTTCAAGTGGCGATTCCAATTAGTTGGAATCGCCACTTGAAGTGGCGATTCCAACACAGAACCCCCACCAGAGACCGGTCGGGGGTTCTTCTTTTAAAGGCCGCGGCTTCGTCAAATAGGAAGGCAGCGGGGGTTTCTTTTAAAGGCAGCGGAGGCAGCGGGGGTTTCTTTTAAAGGCAGCGGAGGCAGCGAGTCTTCTTCCACCGGGGGTTTTTCTTTGAAAGGCAGCGGGGCTTCGTCAATTTGGAAGGCAGCGATCAACGTTCGGCAGCGTCTCCTTCAAGCCATTGAAGGCCTCCTTTCCCCGCCCGATCTATAAGTCTGTCCCCCTCAATTCCATATTTTGGTGAGAGTTTACGAGGTAAACAAAGTCTTGATTATCTCAATTAGATTCAATAATCCTAGTTTAGAAGGTACACAAAGTCCCATACTCTATATAAAAAAATTATTTTTGCTTTATTGTATGGATGTGAACGTCCCACATTTGATCTATAATTCGGCAATTGTTTTTAATGTTTATTGATTGCTTGTAAATGTTGCTTTTGTCAGATTATCAAGATATGGCTCATAATGTCTTAGATTCAGGGCCTCGTGATCCTACTGTTCTCACTTTGCAAAAGTTACATAGATCAACGAATATATTTCGAGGCGAGGTATATATTATTGATCGACGGTTCTTAATTAATTAATAATTGTTTATGTTGATGCGGATGTATCAAATATTTTTATTTTAGGAGTTACCGGTTCTTAGATGTCGTCGGCATGACGCACATATCTGGAAAGAGACACCGGGAATGTCACACCCACGAGTGCAGTACTACCTAGATCGTGTCGGCATGTTTGGCATATATCGGATTGGCCAGATTGACTGGATGTCGGCCTTATTTCTGCACTGGTAGAGAGATGGCGGCAAGAGACTCACACATTTCATCTACCTTTTGGTGAGCGACCATTACATTACAGGATGTGAGTATTTTGAGTAGCCTTCGGATTGATGGTTCTGCTGTTACTGGGTTAGATCCTCGCCATACTATTCCGGAGTGGCAGGCTATATTTGGGAGGCTATTTGGTGTTGAGCCTCCTGTCGAAGCATTTCCAAAAGGTCGTTTTCGATTGGCATTCTTCGATCAATTCTATCGCGACCTTCACTTGGACGAAGATGTGGATGATGAGGTTATCCAGCAGTTCGTGAGGGGACAACTTCTTCGAATCATTGGTGGAGTTATTCTTCCAGATACCTCTGGTAATTTAGTTAAGTTGATGTACGTGCCATTTCTGGAAGACTTGGAGGCATTTGCCGCTCTTAGCTGGGGTTCGGCAACGCTGGCTGGTTTATATAGAGCACTGTGTCGAGCTACGAGCCCTACTCAGTCTGATATCGGAGGATATCTTCCATTGCTACAGGTAAACACTTTATTCTAATGTTTGAGATCGAGGTAATTTTTATTGTTAATTAACATTTTGAATTATCCAAACATGCAGATTTGGGCATGGGAACGATTTCCTATTTTCCATCCCACGAGACTCGAGATTCCGGAGGCGAGACCTTCGGATGCTGATGATGATTGGCACTTAGGTGCACCGTGGGGGTTTAGATGGCACGTTAGATATAACATGAAAAATATTCCAACGCATACACTACGTGCTTATAGGGACCAGTTGGATGTGTTGGATGATAGTGAGCAACGGGTATGTCATTTTGCAATATGGAATTCAATTATATCGATTCATTATGTTAGTTAAGGTTTAATTAGATATTTTCTATGCAGTTCTTATGGTGTCCTTACTCGGCAGCAGTTATCTCTATTTTACCTCCAAGCTGCTTGGTAAGTTCTGATATTTGGATGGCACGGATCCCGCTGATATGTTTTGATGTAGTTGAGTGGCATTTGCCGGACCGGGTGCTTCGTCAATTTGGATGTCACCAATACATACCATGTCCATGCGATACGTCGCTACATCTTCATCAGATTGATCGACGGGGGAGGTCATATACTGCATGGGATGATGTGCACGGGACTTATGTTGCAACATGGAATGCACGGCGCCAGCACGTGATTGTGGGAGAGCCTATAGTAGCAGGATTCTCATGCACACCCGATTATATGGCCTGGTTTAGGAGCATCACTCGAATATGTGTAGGCCGCTCTGAGTATAGTGCAAGTGGTTATGAAGGGGAAGGCACTTCATATGAGTTTCTGGTACTGATTTTAAATTTATTTTGGGTATCTTTAACTTTTAAGTTACTAAGCTATGATATGAAATTTGGTTGTCATATTGTATGCAGCATGAAAGGTTTCAACAGTTGACTATCGAGGTCGAGCGGGCATTAGCCGCCCCAGTGGACGATGAGCGGCTATAGATTTTGAGAAGCGCGTCGTCGATGGCGCATGGTACATTGACCGTCATCGGGCATCAGCATGTTCGGAGCACAGCCCCTTCAGCACACTATCCGGAGGTGCCAGAGTTCACACGAGCCGACATTGATCCGATGATGGAGACATTTCATTGTACTCCATCGCCCTCTTGCATGCGGTCCCCATTAGCACACGAGTATTCGCAGATGAGAGATGCTGGGGAGGGTACATCTGCTAGTCAATATCACAATGCATATCACATTGATGACATTGCCGATGCGGACATCGCCGAGATATGTGAGGGTGCTGATGCTTCCCGGTCACATTTGGACGCTGCTATGCATGATGTTTTCAATGCTAGCGCGATCCCCACGCAGGAGGCGGTATCTCAGGTTATTGATGAGGTTCCTGTACCGTTGGTGACCTATAGGCGACGAACAGGACGTATTCGCCGACCTCCTCGACGAGGATGTGGAACCTAGGTTTTCTACATTGTTGTACTAAAATCATATGATGTAAAACTTCCTTTTCTTTAATGTATCCGTAATATCTTATTTCTATGAGATTGTGTTCTTCTAATGCATAAACTTTTATTCATGATTGGCAATTACGATTGAGTTTCGGCTGAGTGTCGACTGAGTTTCGGTTGAGTTTCATTCAAGTTTTGAGTCTCAGATGAGTTTCGTTTGACTTTCGGCTGCGTTTCGGCTGCGTTTCGGCTGAGTTTTGGATGAGTCTCGCCCGAGTTTCGGTACAGTTTCGGTTCAGTTGCCGCTCAGTCTCGGCTGAGTTTCGTTTGACTTTCGGCTGCGTTTTGGCTGCGTTTCGGCTGAGTTTTGGATGAGTTTCGCCTGAGTTTCGGTACAGTTTCGGTTCAATTGCCGCTCAGTCTCGGCTGAGTTTCGTTTGAGTTTCAGTCAAGTTTTGAGTCTCGGTTGAGTTTCGGTTGAGATTCGTTTGAGTTTCAGTCAAGTTTTGAGTTTAGGTTGAGTTTCGGTTGAGTTTTGGTTTAGTTTCGACTGATTTACGGTTGAGTTTCGGTATTGAATTCAGAATTCAAAAGCTGAAACTCGCCATTTCATTTGGCGATATTAGTCTGACGCCACCGGCTGCAGAAGCAGAATTGATGAAGCAGCAGAAGCAGAATTGATGCAGAAAATTGAAGTGCTGAAATCGCCACTTGAAGTGGCGATTTCAGGGTTGAAATCGCCACTTCAAGTGGCGATCTCATGGGCCGGCTGATATAAGCTGAAATCGCCACTTGAAGTGGCGATTTCAGGGTTGAAATCGCCACTTCAAGTGGCGATTTCATGTTGCTGTTGTATAAGCTGAAATCGCCAAATGAAGTGGCGATTTCAGGGTTGAAATCGCCACTTCAAGTGGCGATTTCAATGCTGCCGGTTAAAACTTGTCTATTTTGAAATCGCCACTTGAAGTGGCGATTTCAACCCAGAAATCGCCACTCCAAGTGACGATTTTCTCAGTCCAATCCCATAAAACTTTCAGCATATGGGAATAATTCAGGAACTTGTAATTCAGGGGGCTTAAACAGTACTTACATAGTCAGCAATTGACTCCCGAGCCAAACACCCCCCAAAATAAATTTTTTTGTTTTTACCTGAGTGACAAACGAAAAATAGAAAGATATCATTTGCTGAAACTCAATTAAAGCTTGATCGGAACTTAACCGAAACTCAATCGAAACTCTAACAAAGATCTACCGAAACTTAACCGAAACTCAATCGAAACTCACGTCATCAATAGCCAAACATGACATCAAGTAAATACATCCATAAATTATGAAAGTCATAGGCCCAAGTAGAGTATTGTTCCTAAGACAAGTACATCGTAGGCACACAATGGCCAGTTAACTTAAACAGTACATAAATTTAAGATCCCGAAGGTCCAACGGTTACATTAGGACATCGGCGCCTGGAATGACCTGTTTGCTTGCAAATCGAACATCGACTTGTTCTTCTAGGCTGAACCTCATCCATCTCGTTATGGATCCGAGTAGACTTTGGCTTTCCTCTTTTCTTCGGCCTAAGACGATCCCGATCAGGTATACACGTGATCGGTGTTTGCAACCAGTAGTCTTCATGAGGTACCGGGTTGAACTCCCCACCCCAGGTAGCAATGTAGGAGCGAATACTATATACTTCGTCAACAAAAGACGCTGAGTCCATGCCAATCTCCTGGCACACTGCTAACACATGTGTACATGGATATTTATATATTGTCCACTTCCCACATGAACAAATACGGTCACTGAGAGAAACAGTCTGAACGTTTCCTCCACCCCTGAGAGCTTCACTGAACCTCCTTGTCACTACTTCATAAGTAGCTCTTTGCATGTTGTATCTAGTTACTCTGTGCTCATTAGCTTTGGCCTGACCTTCAGCAATCTTAATCGAAATATGAGGAGTGAAAAGGTTGTTAGGGTTCTCCTGTACATACGTTAAGGCTTCTGCGCGTCTCGTATTGAAGTATTTAACAAGACGATGAAATGTCATCTGCACGCACGCAGTAATTGGAACATTTCTAGCTCCCCTCAACACGCAATTAAAAACTTCCGAGAGATTGGTTGTCAATATGCCGTAGCGAAAGCCCCCGTCATGTACCAATGTCCACTTCTCCGGCTCTAACTCCGATAGCCAAGTCCAAGCCTCTGCATTGACTGTTTTAATCCTTTCCATCAGAAAGTTAAACTTCCGAAGCTGATGTTCGCTCCCAGCTTTCCATACTGCTCTTTTCAACTGAACATTGGAGAATCTCGAGTTGAAATTACTGCAAACATGTCTCAAACAATATCGATGATAAGCTCTTGGTGGAGCCCATCCAATTTCATTATCAGCTAT